>QAXK01012309.1:0-20496 GCA_004335735.1 Chlorella sp. KRBP | reverse complement strand
GTAGACAGCTCAAAGCCACCTCAGTGCAAGCCTAGAAAAATGCATTGTCCCAGGCATGCACTGAGGTGGCTTTGAGCTGGGCCCAGCTGCAACACACTGCACTGGACATCCACGCCACTGGCTCGGGAGTCAACTGCATGTTGTGGTATGCTTTGGAGCCCCTGTTCAGCCATCGCTATCATCAACAGGCGCCCTTCCCATGTCTGAACCCGGTTGCTGCTGCTGCTGCCGGCTTGCTGCCTGCAGGTGGTGTTGGCCGGCCCCTTATGGTGATTGTCAGCAGGTTGACGCAGCAGAAGGGCCTGTCACTGATGCTGCATGGCATCAAGGTGAGCTGGCTGCCCTATGCTCGTGAGGACAGCACCCTGGATTTATTGAATGGGTGGACACTGCGCTGGCGTGTGAGGCTCATGCAGCACATTGTGTTGGGCCCATGTGATCTGGTGGCTTGGATACATATTGACAACCCAGACACGTCCTGCTGCCCTGACCCTGCTGCAGGTGGCGCTGTCTCGAGGGGCGCAGGTGGTGGTGCTGGGCAGTGCGAGTGAGCAGGAGGTGCACAACACGTTTGAGCGCATGGCGGCAGAGTACGGCAACGGCGGCGATGCGCGCTTCGTGCTGCGCTACGATGAGGGGCTGGCACACAGGTGCGTCTGTGGCAGACCACTGCTACAGTGCTATAGTACTGTGACACACCCCTCACACACCTATACCAAAGAGTTGTTTTGGGGTGGTGGATAAAGGCCCTGACACATAGCATTGAAAGCTCACACATGTACAGTCAGCCATGAATGATGGACCAGAGCCCCTGTGTCTGTGCTGACGCCCCCCCTATGGTCATGCCTTGGCTGCTTGGTTTGCTGGCCACAGTGAGGATGCATCTAACGTGTTCACACACGCGTTTGTGTGCACCCGCAGGATCTACGCTGCTGCGGACATCATCCTAATCCCCTCCTTCTTTGAGCCGTGCGGTCTCACGCAGCTCATCGCCCTGCGCTACGGCACCATCCCGGTCGTCAACGCAACAGGCGGGCTGGCAGACACGGTGTATGACGTGGCCAACACAGCAGTGCCCGAGGAGCAGCGCAACGGCTTTGTGTTCTAGTGAGTGGCATGAGTAGCATGAGGACTGTGCTGAATGACAATGGTGCTGTGCATTGGAGCGGGCGTGACAATATGGTGTGTGACCAAAACAGCAGTGGCAGGAAGCACCGCAATGGCTTTTGTCCTGGCAAGTTCATATGATTGCGCGGGTGGACATTTACAGCCCGCACTGTCCAGTGGTTTGATCCTGCTTGCCCTTCCTCCGCCTGCCTGCCCGCCCCACTTGCAAACGTGCCTCTCTGCATGCCTGCTTCACTCTCGCCTGCCTGCCTGCCTGCCGGCCTGCCTGCCTGCCTGCCTGCCGGCCTGCCTGCCTTGCACCACCACAGTGGTCGTGAGCCGCACCATGTGGAGACAGCCCTGGGCAGGGCCCTGGACGCCTACTATGGTGGGCCCCAGTGGTGGCGGGAGCAACTGGTGCCCCGGGCAATGCGGCAGGACTGGTCCTGGAGCCGCAGTGCAGCAACATACCTGGACATCTACAGGTCCATGCTGTGAGGGTGGTGTCGGGCAGCTGTGCTGTGCTGTGCTGTGCTGCGGCAGCAACCCCATGCTTGATGTGGCTTATGTGGGCCTGTCACTTCCCATGCAGCTGGACTGCATCAAGCAGGTGCATGGGTTTGGACATCCACAGGTCCCCAGTGACGCTGTCCTGGTGATGTGATAATACAAGCGTGTATTTGTGGGTGGTGTTGGGGTATGCGCTGTCAGGACGGCCCAGTGGCCTATGCTGTGTCACGTGACATTGGTGGTGTGTTCTATGGGGTGGCACAGTGCAGATGGGTGTCACACGCTCTGTTTCAGCTGGGTATCAGCAGCATGCAAGGAGGTGGGTTGCCTGCACGCGACTCAAACCAGATGTTGTGGCTTGCAGGTGTAGGCTTGGAGAAACCTGTGCATCCCTAGGTATATTTGCAGGCAGCGTGGGAGGCAGGACAGCCTCAGCTTGTATTCTAGCAACAAAAGCAATTGTGTGAGGTTGCGCAAGTGCGCTTGCTCTGGGTGTTGACGAACTAAGGAAAAGATGTGTATCGACCAGGCTATGCAGTGGGGTTCAAGCACTGAAGAAGTGCTTGTGGTGTGCATGTTGAGAGGTGGATGTGTGCCTGGCCACGCTGACTGGTGCTGCAGTCAAGCAGTGCTGCTGGTGGTGGTGTCAGGCGTCCAGGCTGTGTGAAGACGTCTGTTGGTGGGGCCATCTGCCTGCAACACCAAACGTCTGATGGCGCCCTTCAGGCGTGACAGTTCAATTGACAGCCTTGTGGGGCTTGAGGATGTTATGTGTGACCTTGTTCGCAAGTGTGACCTGTCATGTGCCACACCCGTCCGTCGACCTCATAGATAACTCCCACCGGGCAACAGTCATTCATGGACGGCCATGTTGGTGATCACACCATGCACAGCAGCTTCAGGAAGCAGGGCGTGCCTGTCTGTCTGGGGTGATGCCGGTGTGTCCACAGGTCAGAAGCTGTGTGCATCTGTTGTAGTGTGCGCACTTGTGGCCAATGCATTTGTTTGAAGAAGTGTGCGCAGTTGTGGCACCACAAGTGCCTCTGTATGCTGCTGCTGACGTGATGTGCTGAGCGGCGGCTGCTTAGACCAATTGCAAACTGGTCATGTGTGTTGGTAGCCAGTGGTGCGTGTGTGCTGTGAGAGTTCGTTGATGACCGGCCCATGCTGTTGTGCATGCCAGCCACATGTGTGTAGGTCAGGAGGTGTGGTCAGGCAGGCTCGTGCCAGCACGGCGCTGGCACTGGGTGTGTGCACTAAGCTTTCTGACGCAACCCAACTCAGCTCACCGGCACCACCGGCTCCATAAGCGGTGCTCAAAGCCTATGTTTGGTTCCAAAAGGTAACATAATGGTTACAATCGCTGTCAACATGCTCAGCCATGATCATTGTCCCACCATGGTCGTCGTCACTGCTGTGTGCTCCTCCCCACCGTGGCGTGGTTGCACCACTTATCAACACACGCGCACCCGGTTATCATGAGCAAGCATTGGGCAAGGTGCATCTCCTGCTGTATCACTGTCACTTGCTACAAGCTGACTCAGTCAGCTAGCAGGCTGCTCCATCAGACAGCTTCAGTGATGCCCAACGACAGCTGTCACTGCCAGTCAATCGCTACGGAGTCGGACATGTCCTGCTTGTACAAGCAGTGGTGCAGCATCTGGTTCCACGCAACAGCAGGGTTGCCGCGCCGTGCCTGCAGTCCATAGACCAGTCAAGCATGGTGTGTCAGCAACAGCAACATTTTGCAAAGATGCCTTCTCATGTGTTGTGGGCATCACACAAGCCCTCTTGTGCCCAACCTGACAACACATCGCATGCAATTGCCCAACCTGACAACACAAGCGCTGACAGCGACAGTCATTACAGCTCCTACCGATCACTTTACATCACATCACGTTTATGCCCATTTCATGCACTGCCAGATAGGCCCACTGCAGGCTTGTACGCCTGTGGGTGTAGGGCTGGTTGTAGCACCCTTGTCAAACTAGCAGGACTGCACACTGTCAACTCACCTTGTTGCTGAACCATAGCTCATCCATAGCACCTCGTGGGCCTTGCAGGTTCAGCTTCTCCAGCGCTGCCAGAGCTTTGAGCTGCAGCCATGATGGGTGGGTTCGACCCAACACCAGTGACAGCGGTAGACCCCACAGCTTCAGCTGCCTGAGCCCCGCCAGCTGCGCCACAGTGTGCACTGCTGCCTCCGCCGCTGCTGGATCCATGCACCCTGTCTCATACACCTCCAGATGTGTCAGTGCTGATAGCTGAAGCAGAGGCTGCAGAGCGGTTGGTGTCATGTCTGAGCACATCGAAATGGCCAGGTGGTCCACTGCAGGGCTGCTGCTGCAAAGCTGCTGGAGCTGTGGTTGTCTCAAGCGCATGGCATCCATAGAGCCCTTGTAAACGAGGTCGACAAGATGCAGATGTGGGTACACAGTGCCAGGGCTGAATAGGCCTGAGGCCAGATCCTGAGTGGACCACCGGCATGAGATGCCCAGCTGGAGACATTGCAGCTGTGTGCTGATCAGGGGGGCTGTGAAGGGGGCTGTGGGTGGATCCACACCCCGATGTGGGTCGTAGAGCACAGCAAGTTCCGCTAGCAAGGGTAGCTGAGCCAGCTTGACAAGCAGCTCGAGCAGTCTGCTTCCCTGATAGAACTGCACATACAGCAAAGACAGTGACTTGAGCTGCTTCAGGACTGCAAATGCCTCCGGCTGCACACGGCATTCCCCCAATGCAAGGCTCTGCAGGGCTGAAAGACTGGCCCATCTGCGGGTGCTGCTGCTGGTGAACTAGAGTCCACTGCACTTCAGTCCAAGCTTGTCAACTTGGGGACGTGCTCCAGGCCCGACAGAGCAGCTGCATCTGCCCTGCTGCACTCAACCTTGAGGTCTTGCAGTGCCGTCAATGCACTGAGGTGCTGCCACTGTGCTGCGGCATCATGCTGGGATTGTGCACTGTAGCGGACCTGCACGTGAGCTTCACAAGTTGCGAGGGCAAGCCACCCGGCACACCCTGGCTGTGGAGCCGAGTCAACCTGAGGTGCTGCAGGTTGACCAGTGCTGACACCTGACTCAGCTGGACCATCTCCTGGGTATTCAAGGACCTGAACGTCAGGCCAAGGTATGTGAGCTGCAAGGGATGCTGCAGCTCTGGCAGGAGCACCAGCTGACCCCCACCTGATACGTGGCCCACGTTGAGGCTCTGCAGCTCTGGCAGTGCTGCAATGGCTGCCATAGTTGCATGCATATCTAGCACCCAGCACCCCTGCAGATCCAGGGATGTAAGGCCTGTGCAGTGATGCAGCACGCCTTGGCAGCCATCTCAAGGCTCCAGCTGTACATTCAGGTTCTGCAGCTGCAGCTGGCGCAACTGAGGGCATGGCAAGAGGCGTAGGGTGCAGCTGCTTGCAGTAAGTGTCAGCTGACACAAGGACTGCAGAGCTCGAGTTGAGTGGAACCCGAGTCTGGACCAGTCCTGCCAAATGCCAACAACACTGCACTGTGTCAAGTTGTCCAGGTTAGTTATGTTCTGCTGCAGCCAAGAAGCGAAGCTCTCGAAGCTCTCCCAGCTATTACATCGTACTGACAGCTGACGCGTGTGTGCTGGAATGGATTGTCGAAACTCGCTGCACGATACAGCAAGGCTGGCCAGGCTGCATAGGTCCAGCTGCTGCAATACAAGGTCCAGTGCTGCTTCAGGAAGCTCCAAGAGCCAGTTCCCAGATAGCTGTGCCTTCTCGGAGGACTTATTGAAACGTGATGGAAACTGCATGGTTTACAGATGGGCTGCAGGAGCTCTACAAGCTGCAAGGGCACTCACGATGAGATAGCTGGCATCACTTCTGATCTCACGAGGCGTGCCTCGCGTGCTTTACGATTAGTGTTCTATATAACCGTGCAAACGGGATTAGATCAACGCATGTGTCACATGCTCATTCGCTGTCGTGCGGAACAGCTGACCCGGCGGGTTGGTTAACTCCCGCCAATGTATCAGGGGACAGGTGGTGTGAAGCAATGCTTTTCAGATAATATGAGGGCGTTCAGAAACTTCAAATAATCTTTTACCCAGAGGGAAAAGTGCTTGCTTCGAAGCTGTGTTGCAAGGTCGCAAGGCAGAACCAGCCCCTGTCATGCACAGCAACAAAAGAATAGTGCCTCAGCGGCTGTGAGAGTGCATATTCGAACATACGGATGCCTTCAGAGTACTGCATGTTGTGGCCATCAGCTCAACCCATCACTGGCACAGTCTTGATGCTGGTTGAGTACGGCACTGCCCTGCTTCAGTCTCAGGGGACCCTTGAGTGGCAACTTCGACCTTTGCCTTGGGCGTAAACCAGAGGTTACAATTGCAACACACTCGCACAACAGGCATGTTCAAGCATCCATCCCAACCCAGCCACTGGACAGCAGCTCACAAAGGCTGGCAGCACCCACTGCCAGCAGCAAGCACGCAGGTCACTTATCAGCCAGGAATGCATTCAGCCTGCGTGTCAGCAGGTCAACAGCATCCAGGCTGTCAAGCCACTGCCTGGTCCCCACAGCACTCACACCACCCACTGCGCTTAAGCCCAACACCTTGCGCACATCAGAGCCCATGTCTGCAGCCTGGCTGCACACGTTGCGCATGCGGGACGCAAAGAATTGCAGGTGCTCGATGCTTCCCAGCAGCGCTGCCATCTCTGGCCCTGGGTTGGGCAGCAGCGCGTCCGCCACGCTGCCGTCAGCAACGTCGAGCTGCATGTCGTCTGCGCCTGCATCTACAACCGCTGAGGTGTCTGGCCGCGGTAGGCACTGCGAGAAAGCAGCAGCACAGCAGGCACAGGCGTGTGACATCAGGAGGGCTTGCTCACATCACACTGTGCCTTCAAGTTATCTGCCACATTGGCGACAGCAAACACCCAAGACCATGCTGACACCTCTGCACAGCAGTCCCAGTCAGCAGCTGCAGCAACGTTGGAAGCAGAACCCCTTGAACACAGCCGGACCCCATCTCCCTTGCATCTGCTCCCTCACCTGCACAAGATGCAGCAGCACAATCACCAGGCACTGCTCGATGAGGTTGAGCTGCTTCGACAGCTGCCCCAGCAGCAGCGACGCCCCCTTGGCCGCACACTGCCTCGCAAGCCGCCGCGCAGCAGCAGGCTCCAGCCCACCAAACACTCCGCCCCCAGCTGCAAGCGCCAAGCCCCTGCCGCTCTGCTGACCCTCCCCTGCCAGCACCAGCGCATTGGATACCCCGCTGCCCTCTGCTGGCGCGTCTGTGGCTGCGGCCTCTGGTTGGCTGCTGAGTGCTGCAAGGTTTGGGCCCCACTGGCTGGTGATGAGGGCCACGTCAGCTGGTGACACGTCTGACTCGGGCCTCGACAGGAAGGCCAGCAGCACCTCCAGCTGCTCAGCGAGGGCCTTGACGTCTGAGATGGCCTGCTCTGCTGTGTTGTGCACTTGCAGCAGGGTGGGGCGGCCCAGCACGTCCATCGTCATCTGCGCGGCAGGGGCAGGGAAGGGGCAAGGGCGGGAAAGGGGCAGGGCAAGGGGCAGGGTTACAGCAGGACAGCATGCGGTATAGTGGAAGGACACCGAAGGAGTCTGGATGCACCTCAGGTATGCAGTGTGGCCTCAGCTGAAGACAAGGATGCAGTATTGCTGGCAAGTGTGCATCATTACTGCACCCTGGCCTGTGGTGCTGGTGGGGCCAGCACTGTGTGCCGTGCACTGCCTGTGTGTCTGTTTTGACCGTCCGTCCCCCTGCTGCAGGGCTGGTCTACATGGGAACATGGGCTCAGGCGCATGTGCCGACTGCTTGGACACAGTGATATTTTGATAAGACAGCAGTGCATGTGACTCACATGGTTGTCAGGCCCCACAATCAGCAGCAGCTCACTGCCCCCGGGGCCCAGCCCACCAGGCCCTCCAGCCCCTGCTGCTGCTGCTGCTGTGCCCGCAGGCCCCGAGGACTTCACCAGGTCCCTGAGGCAGGTGGCCAGGCCCACACGCAGCTGCAGCAGCAGTGAGCGCCGCCGCTCCTGGAGATGCATTGTGTGCGCAGCAGATAGGGGAGGCAGAGCAGGCAGGGTGCAGGGATGGTTGGATGTAGGGCAAGGGGTGTGTATATGTGTGGAGGGACAGAACATCAAATGCGGGGCAAGGTAGGCAGAATGCTGGTGATGCACGTCAGGTGCAGCTGACATCTGACCTGGCTTGACCCAACTTGAGTCTACTACTGGCACGAGTCTGCAGTTGAGGTGGTCATGCTTCAAGGGTGCCGGCCTCTTTGCAACTGTGACTGGAGCCTGTATGTATAAGAAGTGCTTCCATACATCCAAAACTCCCAAACCCAGGAACTGCTGGGACCTGCATTGTCACTCACCAGCTGCATCCTGGTGGAACCTCCTGGTGCTGTGCCATCAGCACGATGACTCATCATGACCTGAACATCACATACGATGAAAAACCACGTAGTGAGCGAGGCTGGTGAGGGGTGACTGTGCAAGAGAGCAGGGCAAAGGTACTGGGTCGGCACAAGGACAGACAAATTCCTGCCAGACGCTGGCACGCAGCACCCAAATGCACCAGACAAGGGCACAGAACAGGGACATGCACTGGCGACAGCAACACAGGCAGTCATATGCAACAGATGGACACGGCCGTGGCAGGAAGGTGTCAATGGCGGTTGTTGTCACCATTATCCACATGCCGTCCTCACCAGTATGCCGCTGACTGCGGCCGCATCCTTGTCATGCCCTGCCAGCGCCTGCCACAGCTGCCACATGGTGTCCCGCAGCCCCGACAGGCTGCCAGTGGCTGCAGCGGAGGCGCCAGCTGCCAGCAGGGCGTCGTGTGAGCGCAGGGCCCCAGGCAGGCGAGCCAGCAGGCTGACCGCCAGGGCTGCTTGCTCCAGCTCCTCATCACCTGGCGTCCAACTGGGGCTGCCTGTGGGCGGGACAAAGGGTTTGAGGAGTGGGGTTACTGTGTCCCGCTTGAACCCGCCGAAATACTGCTTCCGTGCTGTATTCAACTGCTTGTCATGTGGTCACACCAACAGCATTCTAGTGACCATGAAAGGAGTCTTTCAGCATCATGGAGCTGCAGGGCCCGAGATTCTTGCTGACTCCTGTCGATATCACACTCACTTGGCGCGGCTGCCTCCTTCAGCAGTCGGCCCAGCAGCTTGTGCTGGCCCCTGCAGAACTCGAGTGCCTCCGACACCATCTTGGCACTGCCAGGTGCACCACCCAGCAGCGACAGCACCAGGCGCAGCACTGGGCACACCAGCCGCACCAGGCGGTACCTGCAAGCGGCAGCAGCAGCAGCAGCCAGACGTAGAGGTTCATGCTTTACTTCGTCAATAACAGGGGCCAGGCACAGGCACAGGTGTGCTTGGAAGGTACCTGGCAACCACAAAATGAAAGTCGCCTTGCAAGATGAAGCTTCTGGACGCAGCTTGCAGCACAGCACCCACAGCCGCGCTCATGTCAGACAGACACAGGGTCAGCACTATGCTGGCAGCCGTAAGCAACCACCCCACATGACGCCTCCCCAGACCAAGATGAAACCAGCGCAAGCCAACTAGCTCCCGCATCCTTGGACCTAGCCAGTGTTGGCACACCTGCGTGTTCCCGCCTTGTTCTGCCTCATGGCATCGCTAGGGCCCTCAGGGAGGTAGTTGAGTGCCCTGGGGGACCCACCAGGAACAGCAAGCAATGTGTCAGCAGGAGCGCCTGTGGACTTGTACGTATCCCCCCACATGCTCGTGCATGCAGTGTGGCGAGTACACGCATGCATGCTAGGTGAGCGCAACCCCAAGCACACCCACTCATTAGCAGCAATGCCATCAGCGTGCTGTGCTGATGCAGCTTTCACCATCACAACCATGACTACCACATCTGCAGCGCTCAGCAAGCCAGGTTGCGGGTTGGCCAAAAGTTGCAGACGTGCGGGTCCAAGGTGCATCAACTTACTTGCAGCGTGCCAGTGCTGGCAGCACCCCTGCATCTGCAACTGCCTTAGTGCTGGCCTTCTGTGCGGCCTGGCCGCCAGCCATGGTCAGCGACAGCAGCAGGAACAGCTGGCCCTCAAGCACCTGCAAGGCACCCTGCAGGGGACACGCGCACGTTGCAGGCACGCCAATGTGAGACGCCTGGCGGCCACGCTAGCTGCAACAGCCTGCACTCAGCACTGCACAATGCCCAATCACTGTTACGGTGACAGTGACATGCTTGAGGATATACCTGGACGCATCACAGCCAGAGTGGCTCAGGGGGTATCAGGTTCATAATACGCATCACAGCCAACAAGTAGCCCACAGCCCCTACTACCCTGTAGGCCTTGTCATAGCCACTGACAGAATCGCTGTGGGCTGGTATCAACCTGCAACATCAGTGCCCAATCCCCATGCAGCAGCCCGCCGGTCTCACAGGATCCTGGGTGCTGCAAATTGCCGTCTGTGGAAACTTCTGAGAAAGAATTCCGAGCACGACTCTCCACCGCCCAGCGGCGCTCGCATGTGGACGGGTCAAGCCTGGCCCTACCTGTGCCTTGTTGGAGTGCTGCATGACCACGCCCTCAGCGTTTGCCACCACAGAGTCCAGCAGTGCCTTGGGCACTTTCTCCCTGTGGCACACCTCCGCCAGGGCTGTGGAGGACTTGTCCGCTGACAGCAGCGTGGCGAGCAGGTGCAGCGCAACAGCCTGCACGCAAACAGGCCATGGGGCAGAGACAAGGATGAAGACAAAACTTCGGACAAAGCACAGCGGATGATAGCAAGGGACAAACGAAGGCATTGAAGAGCAACAACTGGCAGATAGTCCATGTGCAAGACCACCAGCAGTATCCTGCTGGTGCAAAGCCAGGTTTTCACAATACATCATGTGCCCTGTGCCTCATCAGGGTTTCCACAGCACCCACCTGTGCCATGCCACCCCTGTGTGGCGGCTGCAGTATGTCAGGCAGCATGAGGCCAACCAGGTCTGAGGCACAGCCACGCAGCAGCAGTCCATTGACCTCCTCCAGCTGCTGCTGAAGGGCGTCCAGCTGCGCTGCACTTGTCCCTGCAGACCCACGACAGCACCAGCACAGCAGTGACTTGACGCGTAAAGTCATATATACACGTAGCACATTCGGTGTGTCGCGTTGTTGACACAGCAGCTGGCAAGAATGGCCTGCAGTTGCCACAGCCTGACGCACAGGGTGCTGTTGCATCACAGCAATAGCACCGCAGCCGTACTACACCCTCACTATGTGTGACCATCATGACAGCATTTCATACCAACACACCTGGCCCTGCACCATTCAGGAGGCATGACAGCACCAGCGGTGGGCAGTCGCCCAGCTTGCTGCCCCTGCAACAGAGGAAACAAGTGTTGCCGGCATGTGAGGCAGCTGAAAGTCACTTGACAGTTGTCAATCCTATGCACTGACAACGAAGCGCAGGCCAGGGAAAAGACAATTTTGAGCAGCACCAGGCGGTTATATCTGTAGCGCATGTCCTGAACTGCCACAGGTGGCCTGGTCTGCATATGTACCATCACTCTGTCCACAACAGAGCAACAACTTGTTGGCATGTCGAGTGCGATAGCAAGGCAGCAGGCAGCGGGCCGGGCACATACCTGCAGAAGTGCATGTACTGAATGATGCAGACGTACATCTCCGCCCGCAGTGCGTTGCTGCTGCCGTCGCCGCCGCGCTGGAACTTGCTGGACGCGCCTCGCACACACTGCAGCAGCAGCCGCAGCAGGGCCTCGCAGCGCACCGGCAACCGCACCTGCAAGGGGTTGACACACACCACACATGACAGACAACCCATGTGATGACATGTGGTGACAACCAGGCCCACCCTGGTTGCCGCTGTCTTGCACATGCATTCTACTGCTGTCGCATCTCAACTAGCACCAAACCAGGAGTGCAATCAAAACAGCTGCTGGCGAATGATGCATGTGTTGACATGCGGTAGCAGAACAGCTGCGGGTACGCACCTGGCTGAGGGGGTCGCCAGGTAGCCCCAGGCTCAGGCTGGAGGCAGCCAGCTCCTGCAGCTTACTCATCAGCACCCTGCAGCAATGCACGGCACACAGCAGCAAGCAGCGTCATGGGCACCTGTGTACTGTGTGGCACCGGGCGATCTACCCAGTGTCCTGACAGACGGGTGGAGACGTGCGCTGCCAAGTGGTCTGCTGCTTGGTTGATAAAGAGTGTAGTGCCATCACGCAGGGTACCCGAGGTACTACTTCTTTACAAAGCACAGCACTGCGCCTCCAGGCTCGGCTGTTGCTCCTCTTTTGTGCGATTCTGTTGTAGCACCCCGATGGGTGGTGCCACTCGTGCTGTGGCGACTGTGCCCACGTGTATCTAACACTCCCCATTGCTCATGGGGCTTACCTGCAACACCCTGCCAGCTCAGCCGCCAGACCCATCTGGCCCCTGCTGCTGAGTCCAGCCACCAGCTGCAGCACACCCAGCAGTGTGCTGTGCAGCAGCTCAGGCCCGCAGCCTGGTGCTGTGCTGCGGTTGAGCAGGGCATAGGTCTTTGTGAAGGAAATGCTGAGGGCCTGGACCCACGTCTTGACAGCAAGAGCTTGGGCACCTGCCGGGCAAACACACAGCAGGCATGTCTGGCATCCTGCAGCTGCTTCAGCCTTCATGCAGTGCCGGGGCTGCGGGATTGAGGTGCCAGAACACGCCAGATCACGGTGTCCCAACGCGTAGGGCTACAAACAACCGTGAGCATATGGCACATGGGTAAGGATTCCAGAAAGTGCCCTAGCGCAACACAACAGACAGTTGGACGGTTGTCTCACAACGCCACCCACCTGCGACAAGCGCATGCGCATTGAGTGCTGCTGCATGCCTGAATGCTGCCTGGACCGCCTCCCTGGCTGCTGCCTCGGTTGGCCCGCCCCGCCCGCCTGTCTTGGACACATAGTCATCGTAGCGCTCCTGCAGCAGCGTCTTCAGCACCTGAAGACCCACAGGCAAGCAGCAGGTACGGAGTTTTGCTGAGCAATACAAGCAAGCATCCTATCAGGATGTCCTGGTATGGTGTCCAATCCGTACCGGTCTCCCGAGAGTTGGGAAATGAGGGTGTGTTGCACAGCGAAAGGCAAAACATGTCCTTGTGCTATGTGCAGTTCCTAATAGGCTGCTTGAATCTTTTTCCACCATCAGCATGCATGACAGCTGCGTGAGCAGGCTCCCCGCCTCCCTGCTACCCCAGAATACCATACCTTCTGCCCTATGCACTCACCAGCCCTTGGAAACACATACATGCTTGCTGTACTTTTGTGTCTTTTCTTCTCAACATACCTGGAAGTCAAAAACTGGCTGCCCATAGTCGTCTGTTGTCACCACACCAGTGCTTTCCATGACGCTCGGCTGACTCAGCAGCATTGCGACGCTGATGTCATCAACCACCATGTCCTGCTGGATCTGCTGGATGTCTGAGGAGGTCTCGATCCCCTGCTGTGGCAACGTGACGCCACACATGTGCTGCAGGGCCAGCAGCGCTGCTGTACCAGACGCCGATGCGTACGGATGCAGGACGGCGCCATTGGAGTAGCCGGCTGCACCGGCAGTGACAGCTGCTGTGTTGGAGCTGGCACCGACCAGTGCAGCAAGCAGGGGCTCCAGCATGGCGCTTTGCTTGCAGCGCAGGAGAGCCAGGCCGTAGGTCTGCAGCAGTGCCGCACGTTGGCGCAACGCAGCAACCTGCAGCAAAAACAAGGCCACAGCTTGCTAAATCCTCAATGTTCAACCACAAGTGTTGCAGTCTGAACGGCCTGGCCTGGAGCTGAATGCGTGCAGAGAAGGACTGCCCACACGCTGAGCAGACGTAAGAGAGCTTGTGCGGCTGCAGAGTTGTGCCATGCAGCAGCTGCGTTGAGGGCAAGAGATGCAGTACAGCCCGGGCTGTCCTGCTGTTCATTGGCCGTGTCACATACTTGCTGATGCACGTCAGCATCTGGGTTGCTCTGGCCCAACGAAGAGCCTGCACACACCAACAGATACACACACCAAAAGGTACTCAGGACAGAGGGATCATCGTCAACGCAAGCACAAGACACAACAGACCTGGTCTGTGATCGAGTGGCAAGGGAGGCGAGTTGAAATGCTGGGGTGTGGTGTGTTGGTGTTTTCTTGTATGCGCAGCGGATTTGATGTGTCCCACCAACCCAAGCAATGAGTACGCAGACGTCTCACAGCACGCACAACCACACAGGGCCACTTGTCACAAAGACGCATACAAGTTGCGGGTTGCCGAGCCCCCGTACCTCCAGGCAAGGCCTCCACCAGCATACCCCCCAGCTGAGGCAGCAACTGCCCGTACGTCTCGTCGCTGGGCTGCAGCAAGCTGAACAGCGCCTCGCAGGTGAGGGGCGGCTCCGCGATGCAGTACAGCAGCTGCAGGCACTTGGCAAACAGCCCGGGCTTGAGCAGGTGCAGGTTTTGCTCCTGTGGGTGGGTGAAGCAGGCAGTACAGGGCAGTGCAGGCGTGGGGCAGTACAGTGGGACGCGTGCAGCGGCCAGAGCAGGGATGGGCAGCAGGCAGCAAGTGCAGGCACCGATTTGGTGCATACGCCAGGTGCTGTGGAGTCAGCACCTCCTCTGCAACAAGGAGGCATGTGCTTCATTGCAATGCTTAGGAGACATCCCAGGTGATAAGTTCCGCTGCTGAGCTGGTTTCCCCACACCCATTCATATGAGTGAACCTTGGAACATTTCCGATGCAGCGACACCCACATCCCCACCTGCAGGGCATTCAGCAGCACCGACAGGCAGCTGTAATCGTGCTGGGGCATGAGCTCCTGGTAGTACCACTGCGTGGGCGGGCTGCTGGTGTCAAAGCCCAGCAGCAGGTGGGCCAGGCTGGGGGGTTCGTTGGGCTGCAGCAGTGTGCCCAGCAGCACATCCAGCAGCAGCTCTGCACGTGTGTCAGAGGAGGGCACGGGTGCGTCCTCCCCTTCTGCGTGCACACGGGGACATAAGACACAGACGGGACACAGCAGACACACTCAATCCATGTGGGGATAAGGTATCACTGAACAACAGAGTTGATTCAGCGTTGCTTTGGGTGCTGCAGGGGCATGTCAGGGCCTAGGGGAGCCACAGTGCCGCCGGTGGTGTGCTGGTTGTCAGCTTGACAAACAATAACTGTCTGTCTGCAAGCATATGTGATGCAGCATGTGTGATGCAGCATTGGCCTGGAGAGACTATGTGGCCCACAGAGGCTATATGTAAAAAAACTCGAGCACTGGCTGGGTCTTGGGAAAATACAGTCACATATGCAGATGCATGCCGCAGCGGCTGCACAACAGCAGTGCTTGGTTGGGCGATTGAGTGTGGTGGCTGCCTCAGTGGTATCTTACCAGCCTCGCCCATGTGTGTGGCTGTGATGGCGGCACTGACACTCTCACCAGCTGACGGGTCCAGCAGAGCTACCTCAAGCGCCTGACCAACACACAGCACAGCACAGCACAGCACAGTGTAGCGTACAACAGCACAGGATGAGAAAGAGCGTCGTAGCAGAGGGCGGGATAGAAAGAAGGCACCAGGCACCAGGCACAGACAGCAGGCAGGTATGAGACCTGTGGGATGGGGCAGCAAAAGTTGTGGCCAATCATGACACCCTCAGGCTGGATTCAGGTGACCCGGACATGCATGGTGTGAGAGCACCAGGAGCTCCACCCGAAAGTGGCATGCAGCAAGGGAACATCGTCAAGGTGTCACCATGCAATCTGAGAAACTGCGCCAGCAGCCTACTGGTACCTTCCAGCAACTGCAAGGTGCCCTCTGTCGTGTGCTGCCAGCAGCATACCTGTGCAAAGCCCTGCCTGAGGATTACGGCTGCAGTGTCATCAAAGTTGGGCTGCAGCAGGTGCACGATGTCAGGCATGCGTGCTGACAGCTGGCTCAGCAGCCGGATGGCCTGCACAATGCCAACAAACACACGCAACAGTATGCGCAGCAGCAGCAGCGGCGGCAGTCACACAATTTTGTAAGGTCGCCAGGCTGGGTCGTCAACAAACCAGGGGCGGAAAAAGAGGCCCAACAGCATTCAGCTGCAAATACCGATGACAGCCACTCAGACACCTTGACCCAGGCTGCCAGACAAAGCTGCTGACAACCCTGATTCCCAAATGATATATGCAACTACGTTACGTGCCAGCAACAGCAAGTTCCGGGCTGCCACTGGGCTGCATGTGTGTGCCAACACCACACACCACATGAAGCTACCAAACCCCGGGACCTGTGCCCACCTCGTACTGCAGGTCCATGTTAGGGTACAGCACGTACTGCAGCAGTACAGCCAGCCGGCGCTGCGGGTTGACGAGCTGCATGTGCAGGGGCGCCACCCGCTCCCTCACAGTCATGCTGTTGATCGCCTCAGCTGCACCCATGTCGTACTGCAGGGCGGTGTTCAGCAGCCGGAAGCCGGCGAGTACCGCCGCCAGGCGGTACGGGCCCTCCGTACCGCTGCTCATGGCCCTCTGTGCGTTTTGATTTGTGGAGTGTAGGGCAGGAGACGAGAAGGGACACGGGTCAGCAGTATGGGGTGTGGGAGTGCAAAGGGACCGTGGTACGCCATATCCCCTGCAAAGGTCCAGCAAGCTGTTCATCCACACAGGCCCACGAGATACCACCTTGACGACCTCTCACAGAAGCCCAACAACTAGAAGAAATGCTGCAGCAGAGCGCCTCCACTCTAGCAGTACACATGCACATACACTTATGCATGCATGCACACATGTGGCACTGCTCAATGAAGTGATGCATGGCAACGCGGCTGATCTGGATGGCATCTGTGTGTGATGTCAACGTACCTCAGTCTCTGCATGCCCTGGGCCCAGCACGTGATGCAGGAGTGCCTTCTCCAGCTGCCGTCCGCCCATAAGGGACAGCAGCACAGACAGCCCAGGGGGTGGGCGCTGCAGCATGTCTGCAGGACAACAGCACAACACCAAAATGCTTGGTGCTCCCGATCCCCAAACATGTGCGCTAGGGCTGCTCCATTGGATCCAATTACACAGGTGACCTGTACACACCGCAACTGCAAAACGCAGGCAGCCGACGCATCCTAGCATGTCATTCATGAAGGTCAAGTACAGGTGCAAGTGAATTGTAGGTGCAAGTGAATTGTGTGATGTTGCATGACTCACGTTGTGGTCCAAGGTTTGACGGCCAGCTGGTGAGTGCATCCAGCACCAGCTCACAGTGCCTGAAGGCAGCCGCAGCCAGCTGCCACTTCTGTGCAGGGTCCCTGCAGGCGAAACAGCATCAACCAGGGGCAGACAGCAAGACAATGGTCAGGCATGGTGCCAGGCTCCTTTGCGTATGGCATCTGGGACACCCACTAGGCCACAGGTATGTGCAGGGAACAGCAGCCGCTGCCTCGTCGCAGCTGTGCGGCCACAACACGTCATGACGAGCGAGCCAGTTCTCTCAAATGCCACCACAAATAATTCCATCACAGGCAGCACCCAGCCAACAAGTGGCATGTTGCACAGACGCCAACCCTGGCCCCGTGGCAGCACACTCACTTGTACCCTCGCTGCCAGAGTTGGCCGACCACGTGCTGCAGCACAAATTGTGTGTAGTGGGCGATGCCGATCGCCCCCTCTGGCAGGCCTGCGGGCCCCAATGTTGCCAGCAGGGCGTTGATGAGCTCCAGGAAGGCCAGCGTCTCACTGTAGTCCTCCTGCAGGGCAGTAAGTGACACAGGCAGGCAGGCAGGCAGGCAGGCAGGCAGGCAGGCAGGCCAGCAGGCAGGCAGGGCGCGGGCAGCAGTGACACAAGCGATGAGTCACGCATGTGAATTGACACAGGCACTTTGTGACGCAGGCAAGACCGACAGGGGAACTAGTGACACAGGCGCTCAGTGGAACACACAAGCAAAGGCGACAACGGGCATGGGGCGAACATGCAGCATCTGCAAGTACAGCCGTTTCTGTACCCAGGTGCTGGCAGCACTCAAGAGGCCAAAGGAGTGTTTTGGTGCAGAAAGCCTGTTTTTCCTCCGCCCACACATGCACAGCGATGCCACCGCGACGAGAACAAGGCGAGGCTAAAGCCTTGCGGTGCGCACCTGCCGCGCCTCCACCTCGTTCACTTGCAGCATCAGGTCGAAGGGATTGTAGGCTGCACATACACCACAACACACAGCAGCAGATGGCAGCATGTCTTAGCCTGCAGTTGGGGTTGGCCAGCTGCCGCACACACTCACGCTTACGGTACTAACAATGTTGCCCCTGAAGCCAGCTCCACCACTACTCTGATGCTGCTGCCAGGCCAATGGAGAGTACCTGAGCACACGCGTCGCAACTCGACCCCTGTTGGCCTGGTAGCACATCCTTCAAAAGTCTCCAGGCCTCAGACACACAAGTAACATGTACACTGTAGTCAGCAAGCCACCAGGTTGCCACCATTGTGTACCATCAAGGTGGTGGTTGTACATGCAATGCACCATCAAGGTGGTGGCTGTGCATTCAGTGCATTTACCTGCAAACTCCATGGGCGTTGCGGGTGCATTGACCACAGCTGCAGACACCAGCCGCTGCAGCAGGTGAGGGGCGACATCCTTGAAGCGAGCCATGGACATCAGGCACCTGAACAGCAGCGGCAGCAGCAGCAGCAACTGTCTCGCACCACCTCGGCTTCATACCAGCCCTTGCACCCGTCATAGCACCACGGCAGCAATAGCTGTCCTTGTCACCCGGTATCTCATGCCTTGGCTGCCCCGTAGGAAGGTTTGCAGCGACACCAGCCATGCCACATGTGGTTGTCCTCAACTCCCGAACACGCCCCCAGCAAACCCACGACAACCCCAAGCCCCACTACAGCTGCCTTGACGCAGTGGGGGCACACCCCGACCCACATGACAGACACGTATTCCAGTAACCCCAGCACTTGCCCTACACCCACTTCACGCACGCACCCTCTCCCAAACCTCCACCCCCATCCGCTCTAACCCTGCCCACCTGTCAACCCCCGCCTTGACGCGTGTGGGCACACCGTGGCACATGAGCTGGAACAGGGGCTCACTGATGCTGGTGCCGCCAATGACGGGTGCCAGGTCCCGCTCAAGCCCCTGCATAGAGGCACGCACCTCCTCCGCATCCCCTGACGCAACCACAGCCCTGCAGGTGACAGGCGAGGGGCGCGAGGGTCGGAATTCACACGTCTGCGACATGCCTGTCATGAAGGGAGGGCTGCGGACATGCCTGTCATGAAGGGAGGGCTGCGGACTGGGCGGCTGTTGTGCAAGCAGCCAGCCAGCATCATGGCGTGTGCTGGGAGCAACAGCAGGGTTGGTGATGCAGCCCAGGTGCTAGCAAGGCGCCTCTGCTATGTGGCACCACATGCACGCCAGCACAATGCAAGGCAACCACACTGCAAGGCCAGGCATATGGCAATTTGACACAAACGAGCTACAGAGCGCACAGCTTGACACTGGTTCATTGGCCCAGCCCCTCCGGGCTCACTCACGTGAGCAGGTCCAGGTAGGCGATGAGCAGCACTGTGTCGCCAGGTGCCATGAGAGCCTTGTCCTGCACAGCCAGCAGCCCCGGGTGCCCCACCATGTGCCCGGCTGCTGCCGCTGCACGCTCCAGGCGGTCGTAGCGCTGGCAGAAGGCCACGATGGACCTGCAGGCAGCGGGTGCACGGCGGTCACGAGTGGTTTCAGATCAGTTGTATAATGAAGGAATGGGAAGCGAAGTACAACATGGGTCAAGGGCAGGTTGCTCTGCTGCAATGGAGTGCAGGAAAAGCCCTCCGACTTTCCCCCCAAAAAGCAGTTGTGACGACCACAGCACACCATGGACTTGGATGCCAACATTGTCAATCTGCCAAGTTGTAGGGTGCCTGTACCGGTGTGCTGGGGGTGACTGCCAAGGCAGGACTGCACGTCTATACGCTGCAAGGACAAGTTGGCAGGTCAAGCTGCCAACAGCACGGCATGCACCTGGCTGTCTTGCTTGCAACATGTCCAAGGGCAGGGGGGTGGACTCACACCCACACTGGCACTCACATGAACAGCCTGTTCCAGGTAAAGCTCTGCAGCTTCTCCTGGGCCATGTTGCTCCTGAACTGCTGCAAGATGAGCCTGCTGCCCTTTGGGCCTGCTGCCAGGGCTGCCATCACCCCCAGGATAGCCACCATCACATCAGGCAGCAGAGGGACCGAAGGGTGCACCACAATCTGAAGCAGGCGAGCAACAGGCGACAGCAGCAGGCAGACGCAACCAGAGTCCTGGGCCACAGATACTGGCTGTGCGGTTTGGCGACAGACTTCAGCAGTGCAAGCCAGGGCCCATTTGGGCCAGCAAGTGTGGCTATGCACGGGTTGAGACAGTGCCTACAGGACAGTCACATCTGGAGACAGCAGGTCCTGAGTTGAACACTTGAGCTTGTGTGTGCCTACACCTGTTCACGTGTTGTCAAGGACCTGCAAGCCTGATGTGTGTGTCGTACACCTGTTGTGCGTCAAACATTCTGGCTGTGTCTGGTTTCACTGTGCATGCATGTGGATAATGTACATGTTCACACTGCTGGAACTACCAATGTTGAAACCACTGTGTGTCAACACACGACTGCCATCCTTGAACCAGAGACAGTTGTGTGTGAGAGAGAGAGACCTACATGGCTCATGAAGGTGGTGACGTACGGGAAGGCCGCCGGCGCCTCCCTCTCATGCCACAGCCCCGGCCGGACCCTGAACACAGCAGCCAGCACCTCCAGCAGTGATGACAGGTCATCATGCTGTGCCAGGCCCGCGTGGGCTTGCTGCTGCTGCCCTGCAAGCCACGCAGGCCCCAGCCCAGCCCCAGCCACTGCCAGACTCCCAAAGGTGGGCGTGCCTGCTGCTGCTGCTGCTGCCGCTGGGGGCG
>QAXK01012305.1:0-12669 GCA_004335735.1 Chlorella sp. KRBP | reverse complement strand
CACGGCCTGGAGCATCCTCCTCCTCCTCCTGCTGCTGCTGCTGCTGCTGCTGTTGTTGTTACAGCTCTTGTCGCAGTTGTTGTCAGCTTTCCCAACGCTGGGTCTGGTTGGAGTAACAAAGAGGGAGTAAGTCGTGAGGGAAGCCAGGGGCGCTCTATTCGATGGTATGCATACGAGTGACACAACGCTCTGTTGCTGAAAATGCTGGCGCGTTCTTCTGCTTGCTATCTCGCTTGAGGAGATCAAAGCAGCAACCCAAACTCACCGCGAAACTCCGTCGCCACTGTCGCTGGCGCTTGCATCCGCGTCGTCGCGCGCACTAACGTCATCCCAAGGGTTTTCCGACTGCGGCACACTGAGCTTTATCAATAGCGCGTCCGGCGGTGCTTCGGGACGGGCCCAAAGTGCGTTGCTGCGTTTTGGCCTTGGATGACACCTGCCCGCTTCTTGCCACCGGCAGTTTCGGTGCATTCGCTTTGGGCCCGCAGTTGATACACCACAGAATACACCACATCATCAGCTAGCACTGCTGCAGCTGTTCACGCCACTCGTTTTCACTTGACTCGAAAACTCGACGTGGCTGGCTCGGTACTGAAGCATCTCCTGCGAACAGACATGCAGCCTTGTTGTGCGGTCTGGTTGGGGCCGTTGATCGTCGCGTGCCTTTCAACACAAGCGTTAGCGGAATGCTGCAAGCGCAAGCCAGATTACGGCTGCTGCGGCAGCACTCCTGGCGCCTGCAACGTCTTCTGCTGCAACTGCGAGGGAGGGTGCAACAAGCAGTACTAGTGTCAGTACACGGAATGCGCGACGTTCGTGTGGCTGCGGTGCAACCCCGTGGTCGCGAAGTGCATCGCGCAGTGCGACAACAAGGACAGCGACGCGTGCAAGACGTGCATAGGCGAGCAGCACGAGGCCTGCAAGCAGTGCCTTGTGGGTGCTGACAAGCTCAAGGGATTGAGGTGAGGCACCTCCCAGCTCCAGCAGACGAGGGCACAAGTGCACATCTTATCAAAATGAGATCCCCAGCATGCACTTATACACACATAAGCAGCTGGGTTCTGCGTACTGGGGGTTGCTGCATGTTGCATGCCCACTCCCCGCTGCCTTCCTGATGATGAACACATGTGTGTGTCTTGCAGGCCACCCGAAAGGACAATCTTGAGAAGGACCGGGCTGCGTTTTTCAAGGAGGTGCAAGGCGGGAAGGACATTGACCCGCGCACCTTCCAGGCATACGTGCGTGCGGCACGGACCCTGCCAGGCAGAGGGGTGGACCCCTGCAAGCAAGGCCGCACCACCTTTGATGAAGTCTTCGGGACGTGAGTGTGCCCCTGAACCCTGCAGTGCCTAGCCTGCGTCCAACAAACATGTGTATCATGATATGCAAAGCAGCACATGATACACATGTATCATGTGTATCATGTGCTGCTTCACACATGTATCATGCAGCATGTTGGCCGCCAACAAGAGAGCAGAACCCAAGCAACAGCACATTCAAGCACCGTTTGTTCAGCAAAGGCAGCTGCAGTTTTCAGAATGCTCCCCCTCTGACTGCTAGCAACGTCAAAGTGATGAAGGTCCCTATGCCTGGTGCTGCTGTGCCTGTGCCCGCAGCATTGACCCCGACTCTGATGGTGACATGGGCCGTGGGGAGTTTGATAAGGACACCCTCACAATCAAGCTCGGGGACCTGGACATGTCATCAGCACAGCCAACTGGCGCTGCAGCTGGTGCTGCTGCAGTGATATCACCCCCACCCCAGATGGACACTGCAGCTGCTGTCACATCGGTCCCCTTGCCAGCTACTGCTGCAGACACCACGACTGTGCCGGCCACTGCACCAGCTCAGCAGGCTTCAGACACCACCACCACCACCGCACCTGACGCGACCACTGGCACTTCTGGTGTACCAGGCACGATCACTGGCAAGACACTGATTCCGGAAGCGTTTGGGAACTGAGGCTCACAGGCGGGCTGTCACGCCAGATTGCAACGTCTGCGTAGAGAGGCGGATTCGGCACACGGCAGCAGGGGCAGCAGGGGCAGCAGGGGCAGCAGGGGCAGCAGGGGCAGCAGGGGCAGCAGGGGCATCTGATGTGGGCTGCCGGGTTGTTGTCGACAGCGACCGGAGCAACCAGCATGCGGTCAAGGCCCCTCGGAGCACTGCGCCCGAGCTGTGATGTTGTGCATTGTGGTGTGTTGGGATGCGGTGTGGTGTGATGCGATGTGATGCGATGCGATGCACCATCAGTGGTGGTGTGGTGGTCTCAGGACCGCCCTGTGGTCTGATGACGTGTGCACAGCTTGGCAAGTAGGCTGATAAGCGTCCGTGAGTGCTCTGCAATGTTGCTGAGTGGCGTCCGGGGGTCCTGACAGGACCTTATCCCCTGGTGGAGTGTGTTCAGTGCGTTGGGGGCCGTCCCCTGGTCACTAGAGTATTGATGGAGCTGCAGCAGCAGCTGCAACTGACTGATTGACCTGTAGGGGATGTTTTGTCTTGTAGGTGGGGCAGGATCCTGTCCTGTATCCTGTCCTCCAGCCCTTGTTTGGACACCTTCCAGACATCGGTGTCTACCCATTGGTGTTTTGGTGTTGTCCCGCCCCAATGTGATAAATTGTAACTGTGTGCGTATATGCAAGCAGAACACAGAGTAGGGTAGGTGACCATGACAAGTGACATGACCCTCTGCCAGCTGGTATTCCTGGTGCCTACTTCTCAACACAGGCCGAATTACCATAAGCACAGAAAGGGGGTCACGGCCAATGCAACAGCAGGACCACCTGTTAGCATATGGCACCAAGCACACTGGGGAGGGAGGGAGGGAGAAAGGGTGGCTAGGGTGGTGTGGAGCATTATGAGCACTTTCATTTGCATGTCATGTGTTTGCAGACACCTGGCTGAGCCCCGTATCATCCCCCGCCCCCCAAACAACATTTGAATGTTCAAACTTCATACATTCGAATCAAAGTGCGACTGCCAAACGTGTTGCTGCAGGTTCAGCCAGTGGCCTTCGCAACCCAAGGCACGACAGGACAGCATGGTCCCACGGCCCCTGCAGCTGCAGGGGCAGCAGCAGCAGCAGCAACAAGCCAATGGGCAGGAGCACAAGCGCAAGCAGGGCGATGGGTCACCAGGCTCCAAGCTGGCCGCAGCACAGCAGCAGCCGGCAGCCAAGCAGCAGCGGCTGGAGCGACCTGGCAAGTTGGTTGGTGCAACGGCAGCCATGGTGGTTGGGATGCAGGTGTGTCTGTGTAAGGGGGGGGACTGGGTGTTTTGTTCGCGTCAAGGGGAGGGGGTCTGTGAGTTGTTTGGGAGGGCTGGCATGCAGCTGG
Organism: Chlorella sp. KRBP; assembly: GCA_004335735.1. NCBI lineage: Eukaryota > Viridiplantae > Chlorophyta > Trebouxiophyceae > Chlorellales > Chlorellaceae > Chlorella > Chlorella sp. KRBP. Next base: position 9,334 of record QAXK01012305.1, on the reverse strand, counting down.
TTATTGACACAGGAGGTGCACAAACCGGCCTCACACTCAATGACAAACAAGTGGGAGAGGGAATCACTGCGTATCACTGAGTGTGTCAGTATGGCTACGTGCGCGGCTGTGACTGCAGGAGACGTACGGCATGCGCCCCCACTCTGACACCCCCCAGGCTGCAGAGGCCAGGCGGGAGCTCAAGGAGATGCGGGACGAGTTCAACAGGGCGCAGAGGGACCAGCAGCAGCAGCAGCAGCAGGGTGTGGGGGTGCAGCAGGTGGCAGAGGAGGAGCTGGATGCACTGTATGGCTAGCCATTTTTGTTGCCATGGTGTTGCCGAGACGGCAAGTGGGGTGACCCACGCTGTTGTTGAGCCACCCCAGTCTGACCAGTGAGCGGCTTGTAATGAGTTACTGGTGTCAGCGGCAGCTGCAGCCGGAGCAGCAGCGGCGTCTGCAGCAGCTGAAGTCATGTTGTAGGGCACTGAGAAGAGTGGTCTGGTGTCACGGGGCCCAGGTCACCTGCTGCATGAAGAGAGTGTTGGGGCTGTGTGCAGACTGTCCGTATCTGCTGCGCTGTGATGTGATGTACAGGGGGAGCTGGTGTGCTGCTGCCAGCTGTCTCTGGTGTTGCGTGCGCCTGGGTAGCCTGCTTTGTGTAACCTCTGAGGTACAAGGCAGGGCAGGAATGATGTTGTTCATCGCTGGGCTCATAGCTTGGGTCCAGGACGCCTCTGCTGCTGGCTTATCAGTGTGCTGTGATGCAAGGGTAGAGTAGGCTGAAGCTGCAGTGACTGCCGTTGTCAGGCAATCCGGATATCATATCTAGTTCATGCAGACTGCCACTGCTGGCCTGAACTGCTGCTCTCAGCCCAGGTGCCAGTGCACGACAGCAAACATTGCTGACAGAGCTGAATGCAACTGCCAGAAGGCTTAAGGGAGGCTCAGGGTGCTGAATGCAACTGCCAGAACACTGATGAGCTTGGTGTTGTCTTACATGCCTGCCAAAACATGCGCACAGCGCCCGTCCTCCAATCTTATGGTCCCATGCAAAGCTTACAGCAGCACTGCTGTGGTGCAGTCCAACAGCTGTGCCACAGTCCTCGGTAAGCCCACACCAAGGCAAGGGCTGGCAGGCACTACTGAGCTGCCATGCATCCAATCAACAACGCCCCTGCTGCTGCGCACGGCTAACAATGCATGTTATACTGACACACATCCCTGCCCCTCTGCAGGGTCAGCAAGTCTCCACGCAAACAGGAGCACACATGCAAGGGATGGAGATGTCACTCAATCAAGGCATCAATCAGCACGAGCACGCCACCATCAACACTGATGATGTGCCTGGCAGGTCGCACACTGCCACCACACAAGCAGCACTGCAGAAGGTCCCCAACACAAAAGACTCCACTGTGAGCCAATGAAGTGGCAAGAGATGCAATAGAGTTGGCAGCTCACAGAGCCACACAATCAAGCAACATACAACATGCCTGCAGGTTATGACGGTCCAGGCCCCGCTGGAGCCAGGATCTTACTTATCGGGTGCATATACATGCAGCAGCACATGTGTGTGCAGCTGTCTTCCAGCAGGGGCTGATATATTATGTGATACCTCACAAGCAGACGGCCTGGGCTCAGGCCCATGACCACCACGGCAGGGTGCACAAAGAGATGCGTGCAGCAATGACAACGGCAAGCGCCGCGGCGAGGAACAAGCAGCAGCACAGAGCCAGCGAGTGCAGCAGCTGGCGGCTGCGAGGGTTGTCTTATGGGGAAGTCCACAGTCCATGAGCACCAAAGGGGTGCAGTCAGCTCCAGCTTTCAAAGCAGTACCATGCCAGCACAATGGGTGCTGCTGGTTTCCCTCGCCAAGGAAGGGATACGGCTGCAGGAAAGCTTGTTGCACATTCAATAGAAGTTCCAGGACCCAGGAAACACAAGTGGCTACAGACCAAGGAGGCCAGATGCAATCAAGAGCACAGGGGCATTGCAAAGGGATGCAGGAATGTCATGAATGCTTGAGTTCTCGCCGCAACACGGACAGCGTTGGGCACAGGCCCTTTGTCCAGCACACAACAGGTACAGGTTGCTCATGCAACGTTGCATGTCAACGTTGCTTGTTAACAAGCAAAGACGCCCGGGACACTGGCCCGTGGTTCAGAACAGGAACAGACGATGGATTTGTGTATCACAAGGTGCATGCGCCCAAAGCAGCTGCACACAAGTGTGCGTGTTCAGATGATGAAAACCAAAAACAGAATGTGCTGAGCACCTCCCAGGGGTGCAGGCTGAACTCCAAGTGATGGGGCCCAACACAATCGAAGCTTGTTGAAACTGTCAGTGCACAAACACTCTGCAGACCAGACATGGGGGTCGTTCAAAGCACCTTGCTGCTTGGTTGTCCTGTATCAACAGGCAAGGCAGGGGGCTGAAAAGCACTTCAGCTGGAAGCACAGGCCTCCAAAAGCTTGACAGCACGGCTGCCTTGCCCGTCCTGCCAGGCGGAACCCACATAGCTTGTCATAACATAACCATGGTGCTGCATTTGCAGCTTGCAAGCCAAAACAGTATCAGATCCATTGTTTGCTGGTTGTCCTGTATCAACAGGCAAGGTGCAGGAGGCTAGAAAGATCATCAGCTGGGAGCAGAAGGCTCCTGCAGCTCAACAGCGCTGCTGCTTTGCCCGTCCTGCCAGGTGCAACACACACAAACATTCCTCCTGAGATGGTTCAACATGCCGTCTGACTACGACCAAGCGAAACATGCCACTGTAATACCTGCTCCCCAGTTGGTGCATGGGGCTGCTCAGCTCCAGTAGCCGATGGTGACATCAAACTTGAGCTCGAAGGCCAGGAAGCGGTTGAGGTAGCCCTGCATCCTGCTCACAAAGGTTGTGATGATGCCCTCAGTGCTGCTGGTGGTGTTCTCAGGGCGGGTGATGTCTGAGATGGGGAGCACATCGGGGGTGCTGTCCATGCCACTGCTGCAGGCCTGCTGGTGGGTGTTGTTGCTGATGATGATGTCAGATGCGGGCAGGACCTCTGACAGCTGGGTTGCTGCCTGCTGGGGAACCTCCATGATGGTGCCGATGTCCACGGCGTCCATGGTGCTGCTGTCTGCTGCAGGCTGCACGGGCTTGAGGTTGCTCTTGAGGATGGCGAGCGCGGGCTTGGGCACCACAGCCTTGGCCTCCAGGGCAGCGCTCTTGACCTCCTTGGCAGAGCACACAGATGACCTGACAACAAACTCAGGCTTGTCCCAGCCTGGGAGGCCAATATAGTGCTTTCCAAACAACGAGCGAGCCCTTTCGTGCTTGTTGGCCCGTTCCTGCTTCACGCGCATCACCCAATCATACTGAGCATCAAACATAGCCCAATACAAACACTTGCAGGACATAGGGCCCAGCATCCAGGCCCTGGCCCTGGGGTCGCTCCAATCGATGTCGTGCTCCTTCTCCTTGTCGCACTTGCTCTTGAGAGCTACATGCTGCTTCTGTGCATGATTGAAGTAGAAAGAGCTGGTATTTGGGGTGGTTTTGACTGCCTTGGAAGCGAAGAACTGACGGCCCATGGGTGTCCTTTGGAAAAGACGATTGCTTGGCAATGTACTAGCTCCTGGGTAGCGAGGGTTGTCTTCAGGCTCAGATTTTCGCAGGTGTGATTGAAATTTGGTGTCGGACCTCCTGAGGTTCCAGCATTTATCCCCTCGCCTGGTGGCCGAGTGAGAGAGTCACACCCTGGGGGTTACGATAGGGTCGTGTCTTTAATCCTCCTGCTGCTTTTTACGAGCTAAGCTTTCGTATTTCTATCTAGTGCTTGTAAAACTGGGCGCTGGACAAGGCTGTGGCTCCTCGGAACAACACTTGTCAGGCTGGCAATGGACCCTGCTGCTGTGCCAGGAGTTGGGACAAACTGCCAGTTCTCAAACTGCTGAACTGCCTGCTGTAGACAGGGCATGTGCTCGGTCAGAGTTCATGGAGTATGTCTCATAATACCATCCAGCATCACGCCACTACTGGCCTTGCAAGGGACCAAACCCATGGCGCCTCAAGGCATGGTTCTCAGGATAGTTCCTGCAACAGGCTGCAAGTCTCTTGCTGGACTACAACTACTGCATTCCTGGCTTGTGCTGGTCTGGTCTGCATGTTGGTGGTTTTCAGCTGTCCTTCACCATGTGCCATGCCAAAGCATTGCAATACAGCGCCCCTCCCCATTGTGGTGCCCCGTCCTAGGGGCATTCTGCCTGCTGCTGTTGAGGCCTGGTCTGTTATCGTAACCTCCAGAACTGACACAGCATGCCATTCCCGGCACAGCCTGCATGCTTGGCTATGACAGATCACCGGACCCATGCACCAACTCTGTTCAACTAGTTACAGCAGGGGCTCGAGCTGATAGACAAGGGACATTGGACCGCACCCACAGGATGCAGCCAGGCCAGTACAATATCGCTGTATGTCTGCGCTTGTTGACTGACTGCCCCTACCAGCCTGCTCATTGCTGTACTAAGCCGCTGCCGCAGCGCCCGCCACTGCAACACTCTGCAGCCGCACCCCATCCCTGACCCCAGCCTGTAGCGAGCACTGGCTACTGCCCCGCAGCTACAGTACAACAAGGTTGAGAGAGCGACCCTCAGGCCACCTCCCAGGAGGGCTGCTGCTGCTGCTGCCGCCGCTGGCACTGCTGCCACAGCCGCCGCCGCTGCTGCTGCTGCCACTGCTGCTGCCAGCAGTTTACTCGTCCTCCTGGCTGCGCATGCGTGCGTCCTTGTTGGTCAGGTTGATGTTGAGCTCCCTGGCGCGCTCAACGATCATCCTGCGCTTCTTGGTGGACACGTCGTGGGCGACCTGCACATACAAACAGCAGCAGCAGCAGCAGCAGCAGCAGCAGCAGCAGCAGCGACAGCAGAAACATTCGCAAACAGCTTGGTCAATGAGGGGTCACACAACTAAGTAATTGTCACAGTTCAACCCACACTGGCCCATGCAGAACGTCGCCGTCAAACTCAGGAAGCCTATGACAGGCTGCGCGCGCTCCATTGCATCCGCTCCGCTGCAGTTCTCTTCCCACCATCTGCCACCACTGCTGCTGCTCCATCATCTGCCACCTCGGGCACAGTAAATGACAATAAGTGACCACCTCTGAGACCCCCCCTCACCTCTGCGGCTTACGGTTGTATCTTGGCCCTGGCTGCTGCTCCGCACCCCCCCTAAACACCCACCAGAAACACCCACCAGAAACAATCTCACGCTCAAAACACCCCCCCCACACACACACACTCACCTCTGCGGCGTACACGCGGTTGTGCATCATCAGCATCTCCAGGTCAGACACGTTGTGCACCAGGATCTTCTTGAAGCCGCTGGGCAGCACGTGCCTGTCCTTCTTGTTGGTGCGGTACCCAACATTGGGCATGCGGATGGCGCCCTTGAACTTCCTGCACGCCAGCACAGCATAGCACAGCACGCAGGCGGGCCAACAGGGGTGAGGCTCACATATAGTGTTGTGATTTTTCATGCGACCAATGCTTCAAATCAGCACCTGGACAACCCCCTTCTGCTTGCAGCACCTGGACACCCCCTCCTGCTTGCTTAGGCGCCCCTGGCTGCTCTGCACTGTTTTTCTACTCGCACACCCTGCACCCACAACCAGCTAGCACAGGCCAACACTTGGGCTTGGCCCTAGGCCCTTACACAGGCTGGCGCCCGAGCCACAGGGGGTCTGATGAGCTGCAATAGCTCTCCTAAACCCTACAGCTGGACACTGCGCCAACATTGAACTCCAGCACAGAGGCACGACACTGCGGCGTGACACTGTGTACAGCGCTGAGGCCTGCACTGCAACCTCCCTGCTGCTGCTGGCAACCCCCCGGCTAACGCTGCTGCCGACCAATGCTGCTGCTGGTCAAGGGATGAGCTGAGAGGGAGAGAGAGAGGGGAACGGGCCATCATGAACTTCCTGACAGCACCCAGCTTCACGTCTGCTAGACATGCCAACAAGGGGTGTCGGCAAGGCTGTCAGAGATGCAGCCGAGTGCTGAGATGCACAACTGCGTTTGGCATGACAGAAGCTGTCTGCACATGCAGCCCCCGCTGCTGCTGCTGCTATTGCAATGGCTTTCTGCGAGTCCCAACCTGGGCGTCCCACTGGTGGGCAGCACAGCAGCAGGGGCTGCACCCCAACGCTGGTAGGGCTTATCAAGCTGACATTCTGCTGACATTCTGCAGCCAACCAGCAAAACTGCAGAGCTGCACTGGCTATTGTGCGAATGCGCTGCTGCAGGAGCCCCAGTGCCCACTGTGTGCTGACAGCCATACATCCATTCCTGATGGCCGCCCTTGCTGTGCTGCTGCGGGGCTGCTGCTGCGCTGCGACTCCAGCACGCCTTGCTGCCACCGCTGCTCCAACTGAATCCCTGCCGCACTTTGTGCAGCTTGCTTGCCTCGCGGGCCCGAAAACAAGACACTGCCCAGACTGACCAGCCTCTTCAACCCACCCTCCTCAAAGCCTGTCCTGCACACCCTGTCTGCCTCAGAGCCCACCTCGAAACCCCACCCACACTCAAACACTCCATTCTTGAGCCCGTCCTGCAAATCCCTGCCACCTTCACAACCCCACCCTGGACACCACACCCTCAACAGGCCTGGCCCCCCAGGGTTGAATACAGCTGCTGCTGGTGAGGAGTCTCTCAAATCACAGCTGCTGGTTCGCACCTGCGCACGCGTCCATCAATACCCTTTGGCCTCCTCCAGCTGGGCTTCACGCAGATCTTCCTGTCGCTCTGGTGGCGGTCAAAGTGCTTCTTGCGCTTGACCTCCTTCCTGCGCTTGACCAGTGGCTGCACCATTTTGCCTAGCCTGCAGCAGCAGCACAGGTGCATGCAGCAGTCCAGGGCACGAGGCGTGTAAACAACGAATGAATATGACAGCAAAACTGCAGCTGAAGGGGCAAGATGAGTGACATGCAGCTGCTCCAGCAACAGCAAGCTCCTGCTGCCTTGATCGACTGCTGCTGGTGGGCAACCTTCACCACGGTCGCACAGTCCATGTCTGGCTGCATGTACGTACTGTAACTGACAATAAACACGTTAGACTAGAGCTGGCCGCATGCTGACGCTGCTGTAAGCTGCGGCATGGACTGGTTGCGATGAACAAGAACTGGTGGCGCCGTGCTGGGGAGAGGAAGCCTCCCAGCTGCACAACATTAATACACTGTATGTGCACGGCGCAAAGTCTCGCTGTTCTACACTCAAGGCGAGAGCAGCCGACTGCTCCTCAGCTGTTCCAGGCCCGCACCTGCACCACTTGGTTCGGCTATGATACTGTGCCGACTATGGCCGAAAAGAGAAAGATCCAGGCACGGGTTCGCGCTTTGCCAAGCAAGCTGCGGGGGTGGTGGTTTAGCGGGGTTCCTATGCTGTTTCGAGTCGTCGTTTTCGTGGTTGTCTTCGTGGTATTGGCTCTCTAGTCAACCTTTATTGACTTTGAGAGTCTCTCGTTGGCCTACGCCTTGCTTGGTCAGGGCTGCCCCGTGCAACAGCATAGCAACAGCACGTGGGGCCCTCTGGTCATTTTGGGGCCCTCACAGCTGTCTTCCGACAATTGCAAGGACCCCACCAGCAAAAAAATGCATGCTTTTTTCTCATTGCTGTCACACGGTGTCTCTAGGCAACTTGTGCTGGCAAGTAAGCTACTGCAGGCACCAGCCTGGCATGCTGCAGAGGCTGCAGTCTAGACCAGGCCCTGGTAACGTGTCAGCATGGGTGGTGCCATGTCCACTTGCCAGCACCATTCCATTCATGATGCAGGCGCATCCGCAGACTCGTGCATATCAGGCAGGCAGGCAGGCAGGCACACGCAACACATCGCAGACACTGCACTCCCAACATCCTGCAGCAGTTCCGGCACAACACCAGCAGCAACCACAACCATGCATGCTGCTGCTGGCCCACCTCCTCTGCAATAACCCCCATGTCAGCATAACAGGAGCAACTTGCACGTCGGCATGTACAGGCCTTGAGGGACAGCTGACACTCACATGCTAGGCAAGAATTCTTGACTTACCTTGTTTCGAAACAAGGTAACCTGCCCATGGGACGTAGAGTGGAACTGCATGGCCATCAGCCAGTGCAACAGCTACCAGCCAGTGAGAAGGACAATGCACATGTACACACCATGCGGAAAAAGGTAAATGCAGCATCACCAGCCAATCAGCAGGCCAAAGTTCGCCCTTCCAAAATTGCGATCATGCAGGCATGTTTGCGAGCACAATGCCAGGCCCTGCCCTGTGCCTTGCCAACGACGACAAGAGTGCAATGCACAGTCCAGGCACAGCTTGACGGCACAGTGTGCATACTATACAATCAACAATCAGGACAATCGATGCCTGCCGTCTGTTGTACATAGTCCCAGCCTCTGTGCAATGTCCAATGCACACCCACCCCACAACTTGCTTCTGTTTTCCTGTACAAGGGTTTGTGAAGCAGCGATCCTGCTCAATGTGCAATGCACGGATGGTTCCCAGCTGCCTGCCATTTGTCAGTGAGGCGTGGGCTCCCTGACCACACGGCGGTTCAGTTGGGCAACCTGCCAGGCTGCTCGTGGATTTGGACCAGTCAGAACGCCACACAAAGCTCATCTACCCACCGGTGTCATCCCTACTCAATCCCAATGCACACACCTATGCCTGCAACGAAAAAAAACATGCCTGCATGCCCTTACACTGGGCTGAGCCTGCCTGCTGGTGACTGTGGCAACCAGAGGCAACGAAAGGCCACACACAGGCCCCCCCTGGGCCTACCCCAGCAGCTGCCGCCGGATCTTGTCAGCCTTTCGCTGCGGGGCCTTCTTGGCCCTGCCCTGCTTCCCCCTGCCACCACTGCCAGCAGCAGCAGCAGCAGCCTCCTGGTCCAGCTGCTGCTGCAGTGCCGCTGCGATGCCCTCGTCTGTGTAGGTGCCAGCCAGCACCGCCCGGTTGTGGGCTGACGCAGCCTCCCGACGACTCAACTGCCGCTGCTGCTGCTGCTGCTGCTGACCCTGCTGCTGACCCTGCTGCTGATGCGTTCTGTTGTTGGTGGCCTCAACACGCTCAGCAGCCCTCCGGGTGTCAGCCCTGTCCACTGCCCTCCGCTGGACATGCGCCCCCTCATCACTTGCTGCAGCCGTCCCCCTCGAGCTTGGGCCAGATGTGCTGGCGGCTGCCTGGGCCAGATCTGGAGCTGGGCCAGACCTGTCGGCGTCTTGCTGGGCCAGCTGGGCTGCTGCCATGGTCCGCTTGCCAGCCCCAGCTGCTGCTGCTGCTGGTCTGCTCATGCCATCTCCCGCACCAGCAGCACCTGCTGCTGCTGCTGACTCCTTG
>QAXK01012279.1:0-11482 GCA_004335735.1 Chlorella sp. KRBP | reverse complement strand
CCTGGTGCTGCCTGCTGCTCTTCTCTGTGCTTTTGCCTGTGCTGCTGTTACCACTGTCACCTGCAACCGCATGCTCTGCTATGCTGTGCTGTGCTGAGTACAGTTGTCTGATGAGGGAGACATCAAGCCAAAGAGGGCTTGAGGGCCCTCTGCTGACTGTGACAGCCGTGTGTGCACACAGTGGTGGCAGTACAGGCGGCAACAGAGCACGTGTTGGGAACAGCTCAATCAAGTGCTGTCTAGATATACCTACAAGGTTGTGGTTGTCACCAGATCATTATGTGCGGAGTGCTAGGGGGGCTCACTGGCCTGTATGGTGCTGTACATGCAACCCAGTGCTGCCTGATGCAGCACATGGGATGTGCCATGGCTGACTGACTGGGCTGGCTATTACACTGCCAAGCATGATGCGCTCCTTTATGAAGACTTGATGTTGCAGATCTTGACCGGCCATTATCAAACAGAGCCTGGAAGGGGTGCTTGTGTGTTGGCTTGGTTCCAGCAGTGCTGCTGCAGCTTGGAGACAGTGCATCTGCAGGCATCCTACCTGTTGACGCCTGCGTGCCAACATGACTTGAGCATGTAACAATTGTGTTGACACATTCTGCCAGACGACTGCTTTGTTGAGCTGCCCCAGGGATGGGACACACCGTGTGATTGCCAATGTGGGGTGGCCCATTGTGTCAGGCTGGCATGCAGGTGCACCACATCAATGACGTGGCAGCATGTAACAGCGAGCTGACATGTATGTGCGCGCCATCAACCTCTGCAGTCAACAAAACCGGCCTGGGAGCTACTCGAGTTGAACAGTCAACAGACCTCACTGGGGTGACTGTACTAGTTACTACAGTACCAGACACGACTGGCCGAACTGCTAGGCCATGAAATGTTTGTGCGACGACTCTGTACACTGACGCGGTCTCCCAGGCTACGTCTAACGGCTCAATGTACACCCAAGCCCCCGTACTCCCTTGATCACACACCAGCTGCTGCTCTCGATGGCCCAGATGGGCCCCACAAGTGCGCGGTCGCGAATTCTTCCATGTTTGACGGTGTTATTACAGCTATGTCAGCTGTGTGCAGCGTCACAGTGTGCAGTGGGAGATGCAGCTTGCTTCTGCACACTGATCCGGGGCACATGGACAGCCACCCCTTCTACAATAGTCCCCACATGTAGAAAACTGGTGGACTCACAAGGTATGCTACCTGAGAGTCCTTGCTCCAGCTCCGCCAACTCTTGCACACGAGCACTGCAACACTTTCAGGCATTCACTCTGAGGCAGCTGTGCAGCTCACCAGCACACCATCACCCACCGCACCACCACGCAGCTGCCGTTGCCGGTCACACACAGCTACACGTCAAACACAACGTGTACCTGTTGCATGCAGGCATAAAACGCACAGTGGACATCTACTTCCCCACAAACATCGGGGCTCCCGGTGTTAAGTGAGTGGCACTGCGGGTGACACCTGCAGCAAATGCCTTGAAACCAGTGCACATCTGCTGTGCTGCCCTTAAAGACATATATGTGATGCGAAGTGATGCCATTGAGACTGCCCGGTGTGCTTTGGGCCTTGACACGACACTCAACCCAGCAGTTGCTTTACTCAGTGTAGTACTCAGTGTAGCATTTGCTTCAACACCCGGCCCAGTGCTGTATTGGCCCAGCTGGCAGGCTCGGCCTTTGACAGCCCAATCACACCTGGTGCTGTGCTTTCTCAAACCCTGCCATGTACACATTCTGCCTGCGCCTGCTGTGTCACGCGACACCCGCACCCCGACTGCCTGCAGCTTCACGCCGTGGGTGCACCTCCATGGTGTGATGCTGCAGAAGTGGTGGCTGGAGTCCAACCCTCAGTGGCAGCAGCTGGTCAAGCAGTGGTCCACACCACTGGGGGGCAGTGCAGGTGGGGACCTGTGGCGACATCGAAGTGCGCAGCTGTCTTGGTGCACATTGCTGTCGGCTGCTGGGTGACTTGCATGTGACACTGCCACAAGGGCCAGCCAGGCAGTGCTGTGGTAGTTGACAAACTGTACTGTTGCCCCAGGCTGGGGCTCAGGCTCCACAGCCATGTTTGCATGCCCAGTAACTGTACTGCATGTGTCATACAAGGGCTTCACAAACATTGGGGTGCAGCCATGTCAAAGCATACCTCTGCAACCACGGCCACCAGGCAGGTCGTCTGCAGACCCCCCTCACACCCACTTTGTTCTCATGCTGCTGTGTTGTTGCTGCCGTCACCAGACGCCTGGCGTATGAACGCCCTCACGGGCAGCCCCCTGACCAGTGAAGGCGGTAAGGCAGGCGGGTCAGGCGGCCTGCTGAAGCAGCAGGGCTACATCCTGGTGGTGCCTCAGGGCTCAGGGGGTGTGAGCGTGGGACAGGTGGGTGCACACATGGATGACACCTGGTACGATGCATCGTGGTATTGTGTTGTGCAGTGTGGCACACAGCAGAAGGGCACAGCACATCATGACATGACATGACAGGGCGCAGTGTGGGCATTGAGGGCGGCCTCTAGCAGCAGTAGTGGGAGGGTATTGGGCAGGACGTCTTGCTTTCACAAGGTGCCCCCACATGTACTGCAGCACACTGATTACTAGGTGTGGCATTTCACAGTTGAACGAGATGGCTGATCCAGCACAGCAGGCAATTGGCGCTTGACTTCAGCACTTGGTGTCACAGCATGCTGTGGGCCCTCACAAGCACCTGACTGAACGCACGATTCCAGAGGCCCAGCCTTGTATGCTGACTCCTGTAGCTCCTGCCGTGTGTCCTGCCCCCTGCTGCAGATGTGGAACGCGCTGTTCTGGCCATGCATGCTATCCACTCGCTGCATCGACAGCTCCATCGATGATGTCTCCTTCCTGTCAAGCCTCCTCACAAACACGCAGCAGCTGCTGCCTGGGCTGCCCCTCCAGCCAACCTCGGTCCTCTCTGGCTACTCAAACGGAGGCATGATGATCCAGGCGATGCTGTGCCAGCGCCCTGATGTTGTAGCCAAGGTGTCCGGCGTAGCACTTATTGGGACTATGTTGGGGACCGACTTTGCGGCCAGCAGCTGCAAGCAGCGGTTGCCCAAGCGGCTGCCGTTGATGTGGGTTCATGGTGTGAAGGATCCTGTGCTGCCGTATGAGGCGGGCAAGAGCATGGGGGTCTCTGCGCTTGGAGCAGGTGGGTGGGCTGGCTGCAGCGCAAGTGTGTCTCTCGCATGTGTGCATCAGCTGTGGTCTGTGGCCGGGCAAGAGTGCTCAGGAGTTCTATGGCACAGGGACTCTGGTGCTCCAGGAAAGTTGCTTGTGCCCATGCTGCATCCTCATCTCGTGCTGCTGTGTTGTGCATGTTGCACCATCCACTGCCCTACTGCACCAAAGTGTCAATGCCGAGCCCTTGGGCCTGGCCAGCCATACGGTGCTGAGTCTCACGCTGTGCTGTGCTGTGGCGTGCTGTGCAGAGGCCGGCACAAAGCTGTGGGCGGACCGCATGGGGTGTGCAGGAGCCAGCAGCCCACCCCAGCAGGTCTTTTCCGATGCAGGCGCAGGTGTGAACTGCATCAACCTGTGTGGGGGCCAGAAGACGACAGCAGTGCTGTGCTCCGTGGCGAATGCAGGCCATGGCATGTGGGACCAGCCAGGGACAGGCTACACTGCTGGCATGGCGCTGTGGGCCTTTGGAGGCTTTGTTGGGCAGCCTAGATCGCTCTGACAGTGGGTCAGACGGGGTAAATATTCCGTGTGTGGCAGTTACGCATCATCATTATGTTGTAGCTTTGACTGGGCATGTAAACTTCACTGCGGTTGTCACAATGTGAGATACAGCCCGCTCAGCAATATTGGTCCCGCCGTTGTGCACGTGCATCCAGACTTTCTGCAAGGCCAGCGCTGAGAAAGCACGGGCCCGTTGGGACACACCATAAATGCATCCAGGGAGGAGGGTTCCTGCTAGAGGGATGTACTATGTATGCATACAGAGAAGGCAGGCTGCTACAGCCTGGGAAGGTGGTTGAGTCAGTCAGCATGAGTCAGGCACTTGACCAGCTGTGTCACAGACGGTGCACATGCGCACAAACAACCAAGTCAAACACACGGCCCCGTAACCCCTTTTCTTTTACAACCACACATGATGTACGCACACTCCAAGTCGTGGTGTCGTCAACACACCTTGGTATCGCGTATGTCGGGTATGCCTTCCCATGGGCATGCCAGTGGAACCCCTATCACCCCAACAACATGCCATCTATAGTACAGATGGTGAAGAAACTGACATGAGCACATCTTCAAAATCTAGCCCTGGCAGAGACAAGGGTCTTTCCCGGATAGTATCAACTTGGTCAGTATCTATCTTGGCGTCAGGCCCTGTGTCACACCCTGTGTCACACCCTGTGTCACACCCTGTGTCACACCCTGTGTCACACCCTGTGTCACACCCAGATCTTACTATAGGCGTCTAGGCCTTTAGGCGTCTGCTCGTCACTTTGCATACACTGTGGCAGTTGGTTGTGCCACAGGCAGGGTGCTGACCGGCACCACGCTGTCAGCTGCAGCCGCCTGCTGCACACCTCCTGCTGCTGGCTCAGCAGCAGGACCTGCCAGCACAGCTGCAGGCGCTGAAACAGTCACAGTTGTGGAAGTGGGCCCACCCTGTTGGCCCACCATCTGGACCACTGGGGCCTTTGAGACTGCAGCTGCCTCAGCGCCCATCGGCCGTGTACCTGCGCTGTACTTCACGGCTGGTTCGGCCCCCTGGAAGTTGTGGAGGTTGCGCATGTACAGGACATACTGTACTGCTGTCATGCCCAGGACAGTCATCCAGATCAGCCACGTCAGCCTGTGGGTACAGGGTTCAGCAGGACCCAGAAAGCAAGGCAGGGGGGGTTGTTGATGCCGGCAGTAGTTGATGGTGCCCATCATGCCGCTGATGGCAGGTGTTGCTGAGTCATGGGATAGACATGGTCACTGTGTTTCCCAGAGGCACTACTTGTACGCATGCCAGAGACACAATCACATGGTGGTAGGCTGCATGCACCTGGGTACAGCCCCTGTTGTGGTAACAGGCAGTGTCAGGTGCCAGGGTTCAGATCCCCACTGTGCCCATGGCGTACGTACTGTATCGCTGCAGCATACTTGGACAGTGAGCGACCTGAAGCATACCCCATGGGGTTTGTACTATGGGAAGGAACACTAATGGTTGCAAGCCATTCAGGAATGATCAAGGCTTGTAACGTGTACTCTGCACACACTGTGGGCCACACTGTGGCGTCAGGCTGGCGCCGAGCCCCTGCAAGCAAGGCCACTCACCAGGACAGCGCCAGGAATGCGTTGAAGCGGTCACACGCCTGGTTGCCGTAGCAGTTGCTGATGTTCTTGGCCAGTGGGGTGTTTGAGAAGCAGCCAGCCGTGGCCATCCAAAACACCCACCACACCCCACACACCACCAGCTCCACAAAGTGTGTGCGGGCCCAGGCAGGCCACCTGGCCGACAGCCTCTTGAGGCAGCAGGCATTGATCTTGGGCATGAGGTTGTTCAGGGCGAGGATGATGTTCCACATGGCGCCTGCAGGGACACACACGCATGCACATTCCACTGTAGGACCGCATAACATCATGCAGATTGATCAATGGCACGCTGGTGAGTGTCAAGCAGGTTTCCCCTCCAACAACATGGCCGGCATGTCCCACTGCTTGAAGCCCACACGCAACACAGGCAGGTGTGTCCTTGCTGGTTCCTGATACAATGGGCAAGGGCTCTTTTGAAGCGGGTTCACCATGATGGGATTAGCGACACTGAATGCAGCATTCAGCACCACTTCTGTCCTTGGAGTTCAAGAGATGTGGGAAGTGTACACATTCTTCTGCAAGCTCCCTAATGGCTCTGTTGCTATTGACGCAATGACATGGCACACCGGCAGGTCCTGCACTTGGCTGCTGCAGACGTACTTGCACAGCCCCACACACCCACATACCTGTCAGAGAAGTGTACATGGCAAAGCCTATGAGGGTGTCAGCCAGTCCCCACTGGTTGGGTGCTGGGACTGCTGCTGCTGCTGCACCCATTTGGTCCATGGCAGCCTTCATTTGTGTCTCCAACTGCTTGTTGAATGCAGATAAGTCTGGCATCTGCAGCATCTTGCGCCTGTAGTCGCAGCACACGCATACAAAGCAGCACATGTTGCCAGTGACCACCGGCCCTGGTTGCACACTCAGGCAGGGTGCAGGTACACACACTGTATCAACGGCAGCCATCAGGCAGCGGCAAGGCACTATGGTAGGTGTGCGACAGAAGCCATTGGCAGGTGCTTCCCAGAAGCTTACATGCCATTCCCCATCGGCAGGCCCCATGCGCCCCTCATGCTGCCCTTGAGTGCGTCCAGCTGGCGCTGTTGCTCGGCCTGTGCCTTGGCATGCTGCGCGAGAGTGTCGGCAGCCAACGCAAAGACAACTATGGAGAAGACAGCCTGCAGGAGTGCATGTCAATTGGCAGCATGATACGCCGTCAGCCCTCTGCATGGCAAGGTGGGTGCGCCAGCCGTGAATGTTGAGCACACTAGCATACTAGGTATGCCGCATGATACATACAGTGCGCGCCCCATAATCCATGCACCTTCAGAAGCGTACGTAACTTCGGAAAGGCGCCAAAGCAGACTGATATGTACTTTGTAGGTCGACTGCCTTGAGAGTTGCAGGGAAAAGGTTGCCAAGGCAATGGAGTGGTCAGCCAGTATCAGAGCAGCAGCAGTACCACTTACTGCAAGCACATGTAGGGCTCCAACAGCAAACTTTACGCCCCTCAGTTCTGCCATACTCAACATACACCTGTGTCAATCGCAAAGCTTTGTGGTTTGAGCTTCGCTGTGGCCGTTAACGCACATCCCTGCCAATGGTCAGCTGCACAGCTGCATTTGCAGCAACGTGGCTTGGCCCTTCGTGGCATGCACAGTGGGGGCATCGTGGCGCCATACGATATGATGAAATGATCAGGTGGTATGGTCGTTTGCGTACCTTCTGTTCAACCTGGTACACCACTAATGTTGAACGCGAACGGAACGAGAGGACCGCCAAAGACGGGAGCTGTCACCTGCAGGCTCTAGATGATACCAAAATGCATTCAAGTGGTTTGATATTGCGTTGGAGATGCGTTCGTATGCGTTCAGGGCTTATTTCAGGAAGAGGCACCCAACACGCCAGCGGCATCAGGGCGGGTCGTTTGAAGGCCAGTGCAGCGGGACTTGTAGTAACCCGTTGTACATTGATGACAGGCAAAGACAGGTTTCATGCCTTCTTCAATGGATGGCATGCAAGTTCTGCGAATAGCGGTTGTAATCAGCAAACGGCACTCACAGACATGACTGCTGTTGTCTTGCCTTCATGCTTGGCAGGGCTTATGTTATGCTAGCTGTATTGCTTTAGCCCTGGCAGTCGGTGGCAGTCCACCCATGAGATGAGAGACTTACAGTACTTGACAGCCAGCATGTAAAGCGGTGCTGGTGCATACACTGAGCTTATGACAGATCACAGGTGTCACAAGTACTGCTGTAGACATGTGGGCCCCAGCCCGGCAGGATATCCCATGAATTGTATACAGCGTACCATAGTTACTAGTAATCATATGCTGAGCCATTCTTGGGGAGTGACACTCCCGTGTGCACACAAGAGGAACTCAGGTCCACATGCTCCAATCATGCTCCCTGTCGGTATCTGTCCTGACAGGTCCCCTGCTGCCTTCCTGCATCTCGAAGTACACAATTGGGTATCTAGTCACCTCATATCACTCTCAACTTGTAAGCGCCACGCCCCAGCCCCTTTGATGGGCAAGACTGGCGTGCATCAGGGGTGCCCCCCTTCAGAGAGGCCCCATGACCCGGGGGCCAGGCACATCTGCAGGGATTGCCAACAGCTCCCCTCGGTGCAAGTCATTCATATATGCTTGAACATGCCTTTAAGCGCTTATTGGCTTCCATTACCGTCCATTCATGCATACCAAGCTGTTTCGTCTTTCGAACAGCAGCAGCAGAACCTCAAGACTCTCGGAAGTTTTGCTCGAGGACTACCACCTGCTCGAACCCACTCAATTTTGCTGTAGGAAGTCGTTCGTTGCTGCTTTGTTGACGCTGCAAGATGTTGACGCTCAAGGCAGGCTCAGCCTGCGCATTCAGCAGCACAAGGCCAGCACGCTCCGTCGCTAGGCCAGTTGTCCTGCCAACATCTAGCAATGTCTTGTCTGGCGTCAGCGTCGGCCAGCGTGCAGATGGTGCGTAGTTTCGCCGCCCACATCGGAGTCCCCTGTGTGGTGTTCCAAGGCCCTCGATGCGGATGAGGCCTTGTGAATTGACTCTATGCAGTTTCTGTATATCTCAAACTTACGTTGGAAAATTGTGGTGTTTGCAGAGGCAGGCCAGTCCATTGCAGCAGCAGCACCGTTCACATCAGTCATGAAGTGGACCATGATGCGCCACGGCAACAGGGTGAAGCACTTGGGCCGTGCAGCAGACCAGCGGAAGGCTCTGCTGCGTTCCTTGACCACAGAGGTGTTGCGGCATGGGCAGATAAAGACCACCAAGGTCAGTACTTCCTCTTGTGGCAGCAGCAGCAGTAGCAGCAATGGCAGTGGCAGAGACAACAAGAGGCACCGGTTGCATGTGTGCCGTGTCAGGCCTCATAATGTATGCTGAGTAGCATTTTGCACCAACAGCATGGGCAACCTCGCAGCTGCCGTGTGAACTGTGAACTGTCTATTGGTGTTACCTGGTGCCCAGCACCAGCCAGGTCAGGGCCAAGTGCCAAAGCACCATGCAGCCCCTGCAGCAGGTGGAACCTTGTTCAGCCAGCAGCAGCAGGTTGAAGACACAGCCCTGAGCATTCAGGCCAGCCTTATGCAAAGCGCAGCAGTTGGTTTGCGACCCTGTTTTTCGCTGCCTGTGGCAGAGTCCATCAGCGCAGCGATCCAGTGGCATTGCATGCGACACGTTGGTGCGTAGAAGCATTCGAGTGCTCCTAGGGCAAGGCCTAACAACGCAGAGCAGGCAATACAACACGCAAGTCACAAAGCCCGTCTGGCAGCAAGGCTTACCACAGTACCTATGTCAATGCTCACCTGGTGTGCTGTGTGTGCGCCCTGTTTGCTTGCTGCAGGTGAAGGCCAAGGTGGTGCGCACATACGTCGACAAGATGATCACACTGGCAAAGGACGGCAGCCTACATGCACGCCGCCAGGTACGAAGCAGCAGCAGCAGGGTCTGCAACAGTGTCTGCGGCAGCAACATCAGCACGCACGAACAGCACCAGCACCAGGTGCAGCAGGCAGGAAGGGGAGCATGCAGCCAGGTTCATGCAGCAGTCGTGCATTCACGAGGGCAGCCATGCAGGGGCAGGGTGGTATGCAGGATTGGGCGCTTCCGTGGCTGGGGGCTGTACATGGGGGTAGTGCTGTGAAATCAAATTGCAGAGGCAGATAGCGTCAGCAGGCTGGCGAAGTTGCGCACACCTGGACAAACGCATGCAGCATCCTGCTGGTGTTGCATCCCCCTGCACTCTTTCCTGCATCTCACTTCTCGCGTCCTGCTGTTCCGCCCGTGCTCCCACGCCTGCGCCTGCGCCTGCTGCTGTGTTGTCACTGGCTGCTGCAGGCCCTAGCATGGGTGTATGACAAGGAGATTGTGGCCAACCTCTTTGCCGCTGCAGCAGGTGAGGCCTTGGGTGCTGTACATGCCCTGGTCAGCTGTGGGCTGTCTTGAGACTTGCAGTGTGCGGGACTGTTTCTATTTGCGTGCAAAGAGAGCCTGGGGTCTGGAGCAGGGACTGTCAGCTATTGTGGTTGTGCGGGAAGTCAGCCGGCAGTGCTCGGCAGGCTGTGGGTGCTTCTGCCGGCTGCTGGGCACTGGGGATGATGGATGCTGTGCATTGCTGGCGTGTGTCGGCAGCATCAAGCAGGGAGCTGCCGTGTCCTTGGGCCCATCCCGTTGCACAATTCTTGACCTGACCTGTGCTGCTGTGTTGTGCTGCCCTCTCCGCGCC
The DNA here is from genome assembly GCA_004335735.1 of Chlorella sp. KRBP. Lineage (NCBI taxonomy): Eukaryota > Viridiplantae > Chlorophyta > Trebouxiophyceae > Chlorellales > Chlorellaceae > Chlorella > Chlorella sp. KRBP. The sequence goes on along the minus strand of QAXK01012279.1, from coordinate 1,470 downwards.
CTCCCTGCAGAGCGCTTTGGTGACCGTGAGGGTGGTTACACCCGCATCAAGCCCGAGGCTGTGCTGCGCAGGGGTGATGCCACAGAGATGGCCATCATCGAGCTCGTCTAAGCAGCAGCAGCAGCAGCGCGTGGGGTTTGGTGGCTGGGATGCGTATGTTGTATAGCAGTGGTGGCAGTTGTGGCAGCGGGGCACAGTGCCCACACGTACAGCTGCAGCGTACAGCTGTAGCACAGTCAGCACAGCAGGCGGCTGCAGCAGCAGTCAGAAACTTGCGCTTGTGTGCCTGTCGCTGGCAGCAGCACAGCGGGGTGGTCTGCAGTGCTGAAAACAGCATGCAGGGCATCGACATGCTTGTGTGGTGTTTTGTCCCCTGGCATCCTCTGCACACCAGGGCTTACTTAGTAGGGTTGTAACAGGGTTCTCTCCTCTGCTGTACATACTTTCCAGTCACTGCTCTGCAGAAAACTGAGGTGTGTTTAATTGGATGATGTGCAGAGGACAGGGCTGACGATGAGGTCAGCTGCTGCAACCCGCACTGACAATTACCACCAGCTGCATGGTGTTGCACTGTGAGAAGGTCTCGACTCGTCCTGCTTAAGCTACTTTCAGCCGGTGCTTGCGCTCCTGCGCTGTGTCAGCTCTTGGCCTCTGTCATGCGATCAGTGACACATGCGTGTCCAGAAAGCAAAGGATAAGAATGAGAAGCACAGTGCTGTTACACACATCCAGAAACAGTGCTGCGCTACACAAGAAGAATCCTGCCACGGCTGCACACCCACCACAGAATTCAACTCTGCAGGGTGCATGTGATGCCTCTCGTCACACCTTTAGTCCCAATGGGTGACCAAGCATCACAGCCACAAACAACCCTCCCCCTCAAAACCACACTCAGCTCTTTGACTTCTTGGGGGTGTGCACGAACATCAGCACCCCTCCAGAAACCACACTCAGCAGCAGCACAACATACAGACCACACCACACTCAGCACAACCTGTTTCAGAGCAGGCAGGGTCGAACTGCGGCTCCCTCACAGGTCCATGAACAACATAAGCAGCCAACAACCAGCTTCACTGTCTGCAGCAATCAACTGAAGCTCTCGAAACTGCTGTAGCAATCACATGGTGTCAACCTGCTCCAGCACACACACGATAACCGAGAACAGAGTATGCCCACGACAGGCAGCACTATGGTCGCCAAACCGTGGCAGTACAGCAGCAGTAAAAGGAGAACACCACAGCAGTACAGCTGTCAGATGGCTGGCACCATCAGCCCCTCATCTGGTGTATCTGCCCACACATCTGGCATGCAGGCGTCTGTGTAGGGCTGCTGCTGCTTCACATCCCACCCGGCGTCCTCACAGAACCAGTTGACACCCACGGCCTGCACCTGGCCCCAACAGCCCTCAGGCACAAACCGCATCTGCTCACAGCGGCAGCAGCGCACCCTGCACGCACGCAAGCACACACA
>QAXK01012278.1:0-13483 GCA_004335735.1 Chlorella sp. KRBP | reverse complement strand
TGTCTGCTGCTGCTGTGGACAGCGCAGCCTCCACGTTCCGCAGGACGCTGTCCTCAGCAGCCTGTTGACATCAGGACAAGCACACGGGCGAACAGGCACACGATACGCACAGATCGTGTCACATCCGATGCAGTCGTACCATGGAGGCCGTCTTGCTGACGTGTATGCTCTTGTTGGTGACCCCGGCCGGCACAGGATCGCCTTGCAGCAACGCGCACACATGTTGGCTCCTCACCCGAGCAAAGCAAGGCCACGTACTACCATAGTGTGTGGGCATATGGACTGGACATGAGCACATGACCTCACAGGTCTGCATGCGTACATACCCACGCAGAGAATACAAATACCCTAGACAAGCAGGGGACAGGGCAAATATGCAGTCCAAGACCACACACCTTCTGCTTGTGTTGCTCAATGCGACCCTTCAGGTCCCATACACTTGGCAGGTGCTCCTCTTCGCTGCTCGCATGCCCCTTGGTGCCACCTGCTCCCTCTTTGGGTGCTGCAATGGTGTTCAGAGCAGCAGCTGCAGCCGCCAGCGACCCCAGGGTTTGGTTCGTGGTGGTGTCGACTGCACCCAGCTGCTGTGCTGCACTGCTGACTGCATCAACAGCTGCCGCAGCCTCCTTTGCCTTCTGCTGTGCCCTGCTGGTTTCTGCTACAACTGCTTCATGCGCCACCAGCTCCTGCAAGCACAGCACAGCACAGCACGGCATGACACCGAGCAGAGCAGAACTGCAAGTCATGGCACAGCATCTGCAAAGGTGCCACAGGTACATGTGCCTTGCCCCAGGACTGCAAACAAGGCATCTCAAGCTGTAGGTGTGCTTCGAATGCTGCAGGAGTCATCTGCCGCGATTTGTGCCCTGTGCCAGCAGCACGTGTTTCAATAGACAGCACCGCCCATTGTGACACAAAAAGCAACCGTGCCTGCGCCAGCATGTCCCAATGTGATACATTCAACATACACCATTGACGCAGCTTTGACCGCCAGATACAGTAGGGGCCCTACACATTTCAATCCATCAACCGTTCAACCCACCTGCGCCAGCTGCACAACTGCCTTCTCCTCACTGATGCTGCTTAGGATGGCATCCGTGCACAGCAGTCCACTGATGAACCCAAACGCCAGCAGCGCAAACGCGAGGCGCTGCCTGCAGGCCCACTGCGCACGCAGCTCCGGCACCACCAGCACAGGGCCCCACACCTTTGAGGGCGAGGACGCGCCCGCTGAGTCCCCGTTCCCATGCGCCTGCTGGCCCCAGCTGCTGCCAGCAGCAGCATAGTGACGCTTGGATGCTCCCGGGGAGCTATGCCTGCTGGGTTTGGACCCCAAAGCCCTGGACCGCGGCCTCCTGGCTGGGCTTAGGAGGCTGCCTAAATCGCAGCAGCCGCAGCAGCACGCCGCGTGCTGCAGGGCTGCCCAGAGGCCGCTGCCGCTGCCGCCGTCCCTGCTGCTGCGCTTGCCGCTGCCGAGCTCCGGAGCCTCCTCATACAGCCGCAGGAAGCACATCGCTGGCATGATGAACGCGGCCAGCACTGACGCGGTCGAACCCGTCAGCCCGAATATCAACTCCACATTCGGCAGCCACACAGCACTGGCGAGCCCGAGGCCCAGCACAAGCACCACAACCAGTGTGTGCTGTGGGCCTGTCAGCAGGTGTGCAGCCCTGGCTGCATCTCTGGTTACGTGCGGGTGCTCTGGTGCCTCCTCTGGCGACGCCGACCTGGGCTCATACAGCAGCGGCTGCCGCTCGTGCTCCAGCAAAGGCTGCTGTGTCCGCAGCTGCGGCAGCAGCTGCTGCTGCTGTTGCTGCCACTGCTGGTCCCGTCGGCCATCTAGGCCGCTGCTGCTGCTGCTGGTGATGCCGTTCATCAGGTTGTGGCTGCTGTGCTGCTGCCAGGTGGGGGGATCCAAGGAGCAGGGCTCCTCATCGACCTGTAGGGTGAGCTCCGCTGCAGAGCCTGCGGCCCTGTAGCCACTAACCCCGCCTGCTTGCCTGCCGTCGCCACCGCCGCTGCCAGAAAACCGGGCCTTCTGCCCATGCGCCCCGCTGCCGCTGCCACAGCCGCTGAGAGCTGCTCCTGCGACGCGTTTCGCGCCTGCCACTGTGCAGGCGCTGGCCAGGTTGCTGGTCTGCTGCTTGAGTTTGTCTTCGCCAGGCAGCAGCGGCGACAGGATGCTGCTGAAGGGCATGATGACGAGGGGAATATTCCCCAGCACAGCCATCCCATAGCATAGCTTGAGGGCCCGTTCATACGCCCCCCACATGCCCACCGACCGCTGCCCACCAAAGTTACGGATGATGTCACCTGCAGTTCGATCTCCAAAGGTCGCATACCCGCCAACGCCCACTGTCCAGTACACGCCAGCACACACAAGCAGCGCTGTGTCAGTCACGAGCTTCATTTTGCGGACTGTGGGTGCTTTCAACATGGTGTAGACACCCATGTAGTACTGGTGGGCTGTAAAGCCATATGCCATGACCGGCAGGGACACTAACACACCCTACGAAGCAGCACAGGGCAGGTGGGTACACCAGGCATCAGCAGTGATCGTTTCTGTATTTGCGCGGCATGCGCACAGATGTCGTGAACGTTATCATGATGATGCTGCCGAAGTTCAGGGGCGGAAGTAAACCCCGCTGCAGCAGGTGTTACGGGGACATGTGTGCACCTGCTGTGAGAAGCCTTGCAGCGTGCGTGCCTTGCAGCATGACATGTCAGTGCAATGACGACTGCGCCCATGCCTGGACCTGAGCACAGCCAAACTACTGCTACTATGCTGAGCCACTGCTTAGAGCGCTGCTTCAGCTGTGGGTGACACCCATGCGTCGTGCAGGACTCTGGCAAAACCATGCCGGCACCACCACACACCTGTGGGTTCCACATATGCAGGACCGGTACTTTGATGGCTGCTGCTGCAGCCGCTGCCCGGCTGTCATGTGTGAGTGCTGCCCAGCGCACACCCAGTGCTGCTGCTGCTGAGGGCCCGAAAGCTGTACAGAACACAACCACTGCAAACACCACCACAAACACCACTGCTGCGTTCGACATGTTGGCGATCAGGGAGGGCTCCCTGACGATCAAGCTAATGGGCAGGGCGCCAAGGATCGTGACACCTGCGATATAGGCATGCCGAGAAGGCTCGGCTCCTGGCGGGATGATCGTTCCCGCCACTGATGACAGCACATCAGCAAGGATGTCCAAGAACGCAACCAGGGCTCCCAGGTTCATTGCTGCGATGCAGAACTCCACTATCTGCCGCCCTGTCCTGCCCAGGGCGTACTCTGCTATGCTCTCGTAAGACTTACGCCCTGAGAGCTGCGCACAGTACAGCAGCAGCTGGTAGCTGATGCGGGTGGCCACAAGCGTGGCAAACATGATGATGGTTGCCAGCAGCAGGCCACACTCTTTAAAGCAGAAGGGGTAGCCCAGTGCCCCTGCCCCCAGCACACACGTAACGAGGTTAAGTGTGCTCTGTGCGAAGTCTGCTTGATGAGTGAGGCTGCCAACACTGCTGTAGGCTGACACTGCTCCAGGTGGGGGTTTCGCTCCTCCTGCTGACTCACTGCCTTTCTGCCCTTCCCAGCTTCGCATGGGGGTGACATCGCAGAATTGCTGCTCTGGATCAATGCTAGATGAAAGAGAGGGGCGGTATCCCTCGGCCATACAAGACAAGGGCGTGTACCTGCCAGGTGCTGCATCATCTGCTGCTAGAACAGGGACAGCCCTTCTGCCCATCAGCACTGGCTATAGTCGAATACGCATGTGCATAGCATTCCATATGAATTCCTGGTATTGTCAATCAGCTGGATCAAGCAGCCACTGCAGAGCACAACCGAAACGAACAATAGTCAACAGTAGTGCGCCTTCTGATGCACGTGCTGGCATGCTTTATGTGTAAAGTACAGATCGTATGCTCGGTGACTGAGCAATGAGCATGGCGACAGCCTCTTCAATGCCACAATCACGTCAACAACAGCACATGCCGGTCCGGAGTCACACAGCCACTGCGAGCATGTTCGCTTACTATCGAGAGATGATGCCTTCCAGTGTCATTTGTGAGATTGAACCAAAACATAAACATTGGTTCGAGGCAGCAGTGGCCACAGATTTGTCCAATGTTTAGCTGTCCCACATGCAGTCTGTTGGGTGCGTTCTTCAATGGCTGTGATCAGACTTGACGGTCAAGGGCTCTGCAACACCATCGCGCACTCATTGACACCTGAAATTTGATCAGCATCCGCAATACGCTCTGCTCTCTTCTGACCTTCCTCTGCAGCCTAGGAGTCCACTCTGCCCAGGGCAACAAGGCCTGTAAATGTATCATGAATACATTCAGTTGCTTGCTAGGCTGCACGCATGCCTAACCCCGCTGTTACACGCACTGCCCCATGTGGCTGCCACCTGCAGACTCGTGCCGCAAGCGGCCGCTGCTACGCCCTAAGGAAGTCCACGCACAGTCAAGAGTCAAGTGCGCCAGATGCACCTGATGCTGTGGCCTGGGCTGCATCAGCAAGCACTGCCGCTGCAACTGCATGCCTCTGCGCGTGCTTCTCCAACTTCTTGGCATCTGGAGCACAGCACAGCACAACGCAGCACAGCAAAGGGCAGCTCAGAAGGCAACAGTGGCCAAAGAATGAGTGCGCTCGGCTGGTTTGCTGCCATGCATGCATGTTGTATGCAGATGGTCTGTGTCCAGCACGCCCATCAAACATAAATGTTTCAGGATCTTGCACATTGTAGCCCCTGCGCGATGCTCCTGACATGTTCAGCCGTGCAAGTGTTCAGCAATGCAGCTGCTGAAGTGCTGCAAGTGGTACTGTCCCAGGGTAGGCATCACATACATCAGCTGGCAAGACTGCAGGGGATGTATGCAGGCTTGCCAACAACAACCTGCAGTGTCTCAACAGTGCAAAACGTTTGCAAGCAGCGCTGCAAATGTATTGTCAAACCCACATACATGGGCTTCTGTCCTACCTGCAAAGGCCTTCTTGCAGCCAGGGAAGGTGCATGCAAAGTTCTTGGCCGCATGCACGTTGCTGTGGATCCGCAGGGCGCCCTGCGTAGCAAACTCCCGCCCACACACGCTGCAAGCATACCGCTCAGCACCAGGGGGCCCTACTAGGACTCCCTCCACTGCTGCAGCCCCTGCTGCTGAGTCCTCTGCTGCTGCTGCTGCTGCGCCTGCAGCGCTCTTTTTCTTCTTTCCTCCCTTGGCTGTGGCAGCTGCTCCCGCCTCTGACCCAGCTGCTGCTGAGCCTGGTGGTGTGTCTGCATTCACATCTGCTGCTATTGACGCTGCTATACTGGCTGCCAATGACTTGATGTCCTGCCCAGCGCCCGCAGCAGTAGCTGAGCTGCCTGCAGGGCGCGCAGCCCTCCCGCTGGTGCTCGTGCTGGCAGCAGGAGCATCGGGTGGGAAGCAGCTGCAGGACTTCACCCAAGCCGCAGGACGGCGCACAGTGGAGCGCTTCTTCCTGGGGAAGTGCAGCGGCAGGAAGACCTCTGTGCCCGGAGGTATGCTGTCGACTGCCCCTTCCGCTGCTGCTGCTGCTGCCACTGCTGCTGCTGCACCTGCATCTGCAGGAGGCCCCGCTGCTGCCGCTGCTGCAGCCTGCTGTTGCTGTTGCTGCTGTGCCTTCTTCTGCTTCTTCTTGGGTGGCTGCTGTGTTGTGCCAGCCTGATCCAAGGAAGCAGAGGACCCCAGCCTCGACAACGCACCACTTGGTTTGCCCTGCTGCTGCGCACCCGGGGTGCCGTCTTTGGCCTCTGCTACTGCTGCTGCTGCGGGCTTGCGTGGCCTGGACTGTGCAAACCCCTGGAAGTTGGCAAAACCTGCCAGACCTGTGGCTGGAGCTTCCGCGGGTGGCGTGTCTGCACAGCAGAGCAGAGCACAGCACAGCACAGAACAGCACAGCACAGCACAGCACAGCAGGCAATGGTATTGGCAACATTTTCTCGGCTACAAGAGGTCGTCAAAGGTGATCAAAATAGAGACTGCTTCATGCAGGTAGGGTGCTGACATGTGCCACATGCTCGCGCGTGCATCGAATAATGTGCACAGACTGCGCATGTGAAATGCACACATGTCAGGGCTTGCCCTGGTGCTGTATACCCCTGCTGCCAGCTCAACCACCCACCTGTGACCCACTTGAGCATTTTCACCTCTCCACCACCAACAATAGTGCGCACACTGACCCTGCATCACACACACATGTGAATCATGTGACATGATGCACGGGAGGATTGCACACACCAGAGCGCAGGTGACAAGGCCGTGAGGCGTGATCACATGAACCAATGCACCCCACTGCTGTAGCTTGCTGCTGCCAGGTGTGCCACAACTGCCACAAAAGGCCCTCCATCGCAACCTGCCGTGACAGCATGCACCCACCATTCCTGGCGCCACTTCCGGGAGGATCCCCGGGACTGCTGCTGCTTGATGTACAGGGCAACGTTGATGTCTCCCATCGCCTTCTTGGCCCGTCTTTTGCGCTGTGGCAAGCAACAGATGCAGCACACGACCAGATCACTGTCACGGGTGCTGAAGTGCAGCAAGATTGCTGGTCTGCAAAACTCGTCTGCATGTGTGCTCACCTTCTTGGGCTGTTCCTCGCCACCATTTTCCTGATTCTGTGCATCTCCCTCAGGCTGCTGTGCTCCAGGCGGAAGCTGCTTCGGCTGGACCCCAACAGGCCCTCCCTGAGGGAGGGGTGGTTGAACCTGCTGTTGCTGTATTAGGCCAGGTGGTGGTGCCAGTCCCGGCACTTGCTGCTGGCCTGGCTGCTGCATCTTCTAGTTTCTACTAGTAATAATTATTGACGATAAAAACAGCGGTGGTGGCGGGATGCCTGATTTGTCGTGAGCACAGCTGGACTGATCTCGAAGTCAAGTACAGCACGACGCCCTACACAAGCTGAGAAACCGCACATGCAAGCTTGACATGTCTAGTGACAACTGTAACCCGTGGAGTCAGGCGCAGCTGGCTTTGGATCGGACCTTCGAGCTGACTTCTCAGAAACCAGGTTTTATCAATATGGGACCTGCGAGAAGGTGAGCACGCACTTGATATAAATATAGCTCGCGCTGCTCACGCTTCACCTCACAGCCGGCTTGCTGCAAAGTAACCTACTTGCAAGAGTCTGCATCTTTTCCATCTACGTCCGGCTAGCACCCAACCCAGCACCATGAGCAGCACAATGGCCATCAGCAATGCATACGCACCCATTTATGCTGTTGTGGCCGTCTACGGTCTGGTAACCAGCTCTGTGGTGCGCCTGGTGTCCGGAATCAAAAGTGAGTGCTGCCCTCTGTCGAGGCTTCCCGCAACTGCCAACTCCATGACTAGCACAGCATGCAAATCTCTGCAAGCCTTTTTGATGCACATTATGTTCAAATCAAGGATGAGCGCCCCAGCTCTGTCTGTCAGCTGCTTCCGTGTTGTCCCAGCGTTTGTGCTGACCAGCAGTTGACCCTGGCTCACATCCCCATACACCAACCCATCAGCCATGTCTTGCTGTTTTGCCCGCAGGCGGTACAAGCGCAGCCACCATGCCAGCACTTGCAGCAGCTGGCCTAGTCTGGCAGGCCAAGGAGCTGCTCAGCAATGACCAGGGCAGCTCGTCTCTCATGGCCCAGCCATCCATCCTCAATTGGCATGATCTGCCTGTGCCCCAGGAGTGATGCAGCAGTACCTTCGCAGTGACTCTGACTTCGAAACGTATCTCTTGAGGTTTCTATGGCCTCTCTTCACGCCATACCAGTGATTGGGCACTCTTGTCTCGCCTGGGCAGTATGCTTGCGGCAGCTGCCTGCAGCTACGCACACTGCATGTGCATACAACAGCCAGCAACTTGGGCAGTTGCAGTTGACACAGGCTCAGCTTCTGAGAAGTCTTGACTGGTCAGGCCGTATCCACAGTCCAGTTGTGGGTGTGACCAGTGCTCCACTGGAGGACCTCTCCAAACGTTCATTTGTACAGTGCATCCCTTGTGTCGGTGTGTATATGGCAGTTGCTGCTGTCATTCAACAAGCATCGTTGTTTTCCCTCTGTATATGATGATTGTTTGACGCATGTATTCTCGTCGGTGGGCTGTTGGCAACACCTGACTGCCGCAAGGCAGCAACTGTAGTGAGCCGCAACGGCTCACAGGGAGGCTGAAATGCTTCAATTTTTTATTTGTTGCAGTGCGTGGCAGCATGTGTTGCCATGTCAGCACAGCAGCTGTTGCAGGGCAGTCCTGACATGCACAGATTGTGTGGAGCGTAGTGGCGAGTATCACATCATGATGGTGTGGCAGCATAACTCTGCGGTGTGTGGACAGCCCAACACCGTCAGTGGCTCGCTGTTGGTGTGTGCTTTTCACAGAGCAGCTGCGTCTGTCATCACTGGCAGGTGTAACTGACCGTGCTGAGTACAACCCTGCTTATATGGCAGCCATGGCTGCCATACAAGCAAACCAGATCTTGGGCTGGCCCTGCAGCTGTGAGCTTGGTCTGGTCCTGCAGCTGTCCGGTATGCATGGGCCTCGGCCAGGCTGTTGAGACAGGAACGACCAACAGCCCTCTTGCCAAAGAATGTTAACAAACTACACGCTGAACCACTTGTCTTCAGGCACCTCGGCTGCGTTAGGGCTGGACACAATCTCTACCACCTTGTTTGCTGAGCCAGGTTGGCGCAGGGCAGCCACCAGCACGTTAGCCACCTGCAGTGCAACACAGCAACACAACACGGCCTCACATGTCGTGTAACAAACAAGCAGTGTGTGCGTATATATGGGCATGCAGGTTCGAAAACAACATCCCAGGCAATGTCAGCTGCACTTTAGTCAACTTGACACAGTGGCTGCAGAACAGCAGCACATGCAATGTCATGATGGTGCCTCGACTGGTCGGGCAGACAGAATGTGCACAGTTGCCTGCAGACAGGGTGTGTGCCTAAGGCCCAACCCTCACTCCACACCTCTCAGCCGCCCGCACATGCTCCCACACTCAACCACAACCACCACTGGGTGACTCCGCAGTCCCCTCCCCTTGGACCCCGATTGCCCCTTTGCCAGATGCCCTTACCGTGTCCCTACTGATAGCCCTGCCCGGATCCGAGTCCAGCCCAAACAGCGTGTCTTCAGGCCCCACAATCAAGCGGCCCACTTCACTTGGCTCTTTGTCGCTCAGGCCGCCTGGCCGTACAATCGTGTACCGCAGGCCCGAGGTACGGAGGTACAGCTCTGCGGCCTGTGCAACACAGCAGCACCAGGGCAGCAGCTACTGTCAAAAGTCTGTTGGCAGAGTGACACAGATACGGGCCCTTTCTTTGTGTCAAGTGTAGCAGTGCCAAGCAGTCCGACAGTCAAGCTGTGGACTCGAGTGATGTCATGACGGGGCCATCTTCAGGCACCAAACGTGCCTGAACAGTGTGCACTGCCACGAGTTGCTTTGGAGACGGCGACCATGACTTCAGCCAGGAGATGAACTTCAGACGACGCAGACCACATACGCAATGCAGCGCTGCTGTGACTCTCACCAGTTTTCGGTCAAGCACACCCCCAAACAGGTTCAGGAACTTGTAGTTTGGGTTGTCCTTCTGCCCCACTGCTGCTGCATTGGTCAGCAGCGATGTCTGAAGCACAAAGGCCTTCACCCCCCTCGCCTTGGCGGCGTCTATGAGGTTGATGGTGCCCTGCAACAGGCAACAAATTGGGCAGGCTTCAGCCAAGTTGGCGGCCGGGCGTTGGGCAAGGAGTGGTTGGAACCACTGCCAACCAACAGCTGTGGGCCTGCAGGTGATTAGGGACCAGGAGGCCAACAGGTTACCTGTGGCTGTCAAGCTCAAGGAGGCACACAACGGCCCACAGGGTACGCACAGCACTGCCCGGCAGTGGTCACACTGCCAGTGGTCACACCTTCTCGTCAACAGAGGCAGCAGAGTTGGACCCAAAGCCTGTTGCCCCGGTTGCACAAATGACTGCCTGGGCATCACCGATGGCCTTCTCCAGGTAGCTGCAGCGACACACCAACCATCCCCGCGTCACGTGCTGCAACTTGGCAAGGTGCAAAGTGTGCACCTACTGAGCTGTTGTGCGACAAGCTGCTGTTGGGCATTGTCGAGGCAAGCAGCAGCACGCACACATCGCACAAGCTCACAAGACTTGGACACACCTGCACAGGCTATCTGTGGTGACATGCGCTGCCAAGACTTTCGCGCACGTGCAGTTGGCTGTTGCTGGCACGTGAATGGCTCAAGGTATGTTGCAGAGGGCACCTGGCGGAGCAGTCACAGCAGTGCACGTGATCGATCACAGCTGCAGCTGCTGCACACCTGCTTCCCTTGGTCACGTCTGCCTCCACCAGTTCGATGCCGCTGTCGAATGCAAACCCCAGGGATTGAGCCTTGCGCAAATCCTGCAGGAACAATGAGCAAATGGACGCCACCAGGTCGTTTGCTGATATGATACACGTTACCAACTGTTGCAGCCACTACAGCCTGCAGCATCTCTGTAATATGGCGTCCTTGAAAGGGTGTGGGCGCTTGCTCACAACTGGCAGCGCATAGTTTTCAGCTGTAGACCTTGATAACAATTACATGCCGTGTCTCACCCGAACACCCGCCCTGACTTTGTAGCCAGCTGCCCGCAGCTGCTGCACCACACGCCGCCCTGTCCTGCCAGTCGCACCAGCCACAAACACCTGCACACACGTGCATCAGCATCTGCCAGCTCAGTCGATCAGTGTAGAATTTCGAGCCACCTGTGCTGTGTTTGCAGCAGGCACAACTGCTGCACCACATACTGATGTCGGGCAGGGGTCTCAAGAAGCCTTGGACACCCTGTGCAGACTCAGCAGAAGCATGTGCAGGCTGTGTGGCTGACCCACCACAGCGCCACACCACACACACAGCAATCACTTACCGTGTTGATGTCAGACAGCTCGTCAGCAAAAGCCGGCTGCTCCTTTTGTATCTTCAGCAGCTGGCTGCCGATGACAGCACCAAGCAGCAGGCTCCTGCGATCCAGTTGCTGTGCAGCACAGGGCCCCGGCTCATTCAGCAGGGCTTGCGCTGGTGCCTTGAGTTGCTTCCGTGCCGTGGTATAGCTGGACAGCACTCTGGGTACCTGTATAACACAGCACAATGCAGTCGGCCATCACGTCACCAGCGCCAGTACTGTGTTCACAGAGTGCAGCCATCCATCATTCATTCATCATGTCGAGACAGCTGTGGCTCTGCCTCTTGATCCAGACTGCCCAGTTGCCCGTAGTTGCTGCATGAGTTGAACTTGCGCTGTCTGTGCACAGTTGTGGCTTACCTTGACATGAGTAGGGCTGCTGAAGGGCCTCCCTTGCTGGACCTGCTGTCTGGACAAGGTGTGGGACAGCATGGTGTGTCTGTGGTGTTGGCAGCGATTTGTTGTCACTTTTGGAGCCTGCTACGCGGCTTGTAAAGCGCCATGAACACGTTGTTGGAGGACTTCAGACGTCACGCTCGCCTGTGTGTTGCCACACATTACTTAACCACTAACGTTGGACAGATCGGCAAGATCGACGTCACTCCAACTCCTACCCTTGTGGCGTCCTGATATGCGTCGATGGGATGCTTAGAAATTGTCCTACAAAAGACAATGTCGAGAACCACACTCAGGCCTGGCAAGACGCTACCTTCCCGACAACTGCAGCAGCATGGATGATCTGCACTGCAGAGAACGTAGCTCCAAGGTCAAAGTGGAGCAGCTGCTGCAGGCAGACGAGCCACTTGACGAGCATGAACAACTTCAGGTCATAGCATCTCTCGAGCAAGCTGCCGTTCAGCAAGCAAGGACCTTCAGGCGTGTGTTTGCAGCGTTGGCCCTGGCCCTTGCAGCTCTCTTTGCCTATGCAGCAGTGCAGCAACAGCAGCACCCCTGGGAGGTCCGATACACAGGCGAGCTACGGCCAGTTACGTCTTCTGCTGCTGTTGTGACCATCCTGCTGTCTCAGGCAGCAGCGCTAACAGCTGCTGGCCTTGGGCTGTTGGTTGAGCTGCCCAAGGCCTGGGAGCACAGCAGCAGGGCTTGCTCACCGCTTGGTCAACAGCCTCGCCTACTCACTGCTTCTTCGGTGTTGTTAGCATGTGTTGGTTGCCTGTACTGGGGTGCTGCTATGTACAGCAGCGTCCAGAAGTATGGCTATGCCACCGGTGCAAAGTGGGAGCTGCTGTGGTTGCCGCTGGGTCCCTTGGGCTACTGCACGCTGTGCTGGTACGTACTGTCAAGCCTTGGCAGTACAAGCAAGGAGTTACAGCAGCTGCGCAAGCTTGCATATGACTTCAAGAAGGTTTGACCCCCTGGGTCTCTGCCCTCTTTTGGGTCGGGCTGGTATCATTGGCCTAGGACACAGTCCTGTTGGTCTTGTGACCTTGTGTGGGTGACTGTCTCAACATGCTTCATAAGTCAGCACATCACGTGTGCCATGTGGCCTCCTGCATGCATTATCTCTGCATCATCCTGCACTTGTTCTGGGTCAAGGTTGACAGGATGGGTGTAGGCAAGCAGCACTTGCGACACCGCTGAATGCCTTGGGCAAATTTGCCACTGTATGGGTACTGCTTTATGGGTACTGCTTTTAGGAAGTGGATGTCACGCGTGTGAGCAAACTTGCCACTGTATGGGTACTGCCTTTGAGGTAGTGGGGGTCACACGTGAGGCCGGGTGTCATCAGCTTGTGGGTATGCCAGGCACGGTGCAGATGCTGTGTGTGAGAGGGGGGGGGCGACGTTGGCAACCGTAATCATCACAGGGTCTTGTTCCTGTGAATTGCAGGTGTGGCATGTGTTTGGGAGCGCTCGAGCTGCTATATTGTTGCTGCAGGGGGTGTGCACATGTGCTGCAAAGAGCACAGCTTGAGAGGACTCGCAACGTGCATCAACACTGTGACACACTTCTCCCTGGGCACAGATGACGCAGTATGCAACAGCTGAACTTCCAGTGGGTCTGCAGTTTCAGTGACCTGGTCTGCAGCTTGGTTAGCAGCTGGTCAAACCTCCCTATTGTCGGAATGAACTCAGCATCAGCAACATCTTCAGACTTGATTTGGCTAGTGGTGTAGCAGCATGACTTGGTCTGGCTAGTAGTGTAGCAGCCAATGCCTGATTGTCAAGGACTCAGCAGCATGAAAGTCTTACACTCAGATACTCATCACAGCAAATCTCTCAACTCTCAGTTGATCATTGTGGTTCACAACAAAGCAGGCAGGCAGCCCGAGGCGAACAACCTTGTGAGACCCTTTGTGATACCAACCTGTGCCACACGCTGTGGCCTACAACTTGGTGTCAAGCCACATAAGCTGGCACTGTTGAACACATCGAAATCAACAACACTTCCCGGCCTTGCAAACCAGCTCAGCAGCTCCCCAACACCGCTGCAATACTGGATGCTTGGGTCGAATCTGATGGAAGCAATGGCCGGGATGGCTTACTAAAGCCAGCATGCCCACTCGCTCGGCTTTG
>QAXK01012273.1:0-18911 GCA_004335735.1 Chlorella sp. KRBP | reverse complement strand
CACACACACACACACGCTCGCACTGAGTATACTGTATACATCACCCTTGCTGAACAGACATGTGCAACTTGCGTTCACCACAGCCCATAGAGAGAGAGACTTCAATGTCGCATTTTTGTTTGCAGGCAACAGTGCTGAGGCAGTGTGTTTCACTATTACTGCCAGCAGTACAGTGGTTGTGGTATCTGAAGCTGAGCAGCAACAGGTGGCGCTGGCCCATCATCCAGTCAGTGACTGCAGGGAGCTGCGAGGCCGCACACAGGCGAGGCTGCGCACCTGCTTCCAATGCTGTAGTGATCTTGGTGAGTGCTTCCTGCTCCACTGCTGCCTTCTCCATCTCCTCCTTGGACTTCTTGCCTGTGGGGACACACACACGGGATACAACAACACACGGGATACAACAACATACGGCACACAAGTATTTATCATGCGGTGCACACATCATTGGCGGCATACAGTGCACTAGTAGTAACTGGATCAACGCCACTCATGCAAGCATATGACCTCGGCAGTCAAGCAATTCACCTGCTACTAGTGATGCACTGGATGGCTTTGTTTCGTCATTCGCAGCAGCGTGTCTCCAGCGTGCGCACTGTGCCAGCATATGTCAGGTCATGCAGGGACAGACTCCACAGTCTATGCTAGCAGTAGCACGGTTGTTGTGTGTTGTACCTTTCTTGAGGCGGTCCATGCGCTTCTCTATCTGGGCCAGGTCAGCCAGTGCCAGCTCCAGGTTGATGACATCTATGTCATCCAGTGGGTCAACCTATGACACAGCAGCAAGCAGCAGACAGCGCAGCACAGCATCGCGGCATAATCAACCGCAAGGTCTCAGCACCTTCATCTTCATGCAGGCAGAACCCACCACCAGGTCTTAACACCGTACTCAAATGCAGGAAAGCCTGGCCATGAGGAGCTCAGTGCGTGCGCTGCAGGCAACCTGTGCTGGAAGTCGGGCTGGACCACACAACAACAACTGCCAAAAACACCAGATGCAGGAGGCAGCATGGCTGGAATGCAGGTGAGTCTGGTGTGCCTCTGTATAGGCCTGGTAAGCAGTCGCGGGGAGTTTCACAGTGACGTCACACACACCTTCCCAGACACATGCACAATGTCATCATCCTCGAAGCAGCGCACCACCTGCAGGCCATGCAGTCGGCAGGCATCACATGTGTCAACTCAATGTTCATGTGTTCCAGTTTGGTGACTAAGGGGTGCGTCAGGCCCTGTTAGTGTCAGTAGTACCAACGTGGCAGCTGTGCACCTCCTGCAGCCTTGGCGCACACTGTATGCCAGATGCAAAGGCTGCAAGCAGCATGACTCCATATACCCCAGCTGCTCATCAAGCAAGCAACTGCTGCCAGGCTCCCCTAGGGAACTGCTGCTGCCGCGGCAGTTGGGTCTCTGCTGCACCTCTTGTGTCCGGACCAGAAGTCCCAGCAGCACCAGTGATGTGGCCTTGTGCCCAGTGACCTACCTGGCAGATTGCGTCTGTCTCCCTGATGTTGGCCAGGAACTTGTTGCCCAGCCCCTCACCCTTGCTGGCTCCACGCACCAGGCCAGCAATGTCCACAAACTCCACAGTGGTCGGCACCTGCAGCAACGCCACACGACGCACACCATATGTCACACACCAGTGGGCGCAGCATGAAGCACACCTGAGCAGTGGCAGCCGGTATTCCGGGGGCATGATGGTAGTCTATGAGTCATTATGGCCTTGCTATGTATCACTCGATGGCCAGGCACATCACCAGCATGCTGCTGCATAGTTGCTGATCATCTGTGCAGACGTGTATCGGTGACGCAGGCTCCGCAATCCCTGCCCTGTGCCTCACCAGCTCTTTGGAGCCTGAGATATCGCTGAGCTGCTTCAGGCGTGGGTCAGGCACTGTCACCATGCCCACGTTGGGCTCTATGGTGCAGAAGGGGAAGTTGGCTGCTGCTGCTTTGCCATTCTCCACAATGGCGTTGAAGAGGGTTGACTACAGCAGCAGCAGTGACAAGGACAGGCCAGCAGTGGCACAGAGCAAGGAGCAGCATGCTGCTTCAGAGAGGGATCCGCTGAGATATGCTTTAAAGCGGCTGCACTATAGATGTGCTGACAGAGGGTATCAACATAACACAGCACACAGCCAGCAAGGCATTGGGACCATTGAGGGAATAGGTGTGTTGCTGCTGGCAGTGTAGTGGACACTGCAGCTGCGATGGCAGGCCCTTGACTGTGCAGGTCGCACCAGACAGCTCAAAGGCAGCAGACTGCAGCTGCAACAAGAATGTACCACATGGTGGACATCTATCATCAGGTGATACGCCTGATATTCCGTGTGAAGCTTGATTGCTCACCTTGCCCACGTTTGGTAGGCCCACAATGCCAGCCTGCAGTGAGTTTACCACAGTGGTCCTGCAGTATGGCACATCACACGTGAGTAACGCACGGTTGCTGCATGCAGCTGCTGTCCTTGGTCACCCCACTTGGCAGTGCCAGGTGTGGCTAGGGCAGCTGGGATACAGTGTGAGGCCAATTGCACACAACACAACAGGTATGACGCTGTCTTGCCAAAACAGGATTGATACTAGGGGTTACCTGAAGCTCCTCGACTGCCTGGCAGGGGCCACAGGGGAGCGGAGGGCCTGCTGCCTCACACTGCTGCTGCTGGCGCTGCTGCTCCAAGGGCTGAGTGCGCGGTTGCAGCTGAAGCTGCGCATGCTGAAGGCTTGTGTGATACAAGTATTGAGGCTACGAAAGGACGTTTGTGCTGCTCTCAGTCCAAAGGCCATGAACGAGTACAGGCCAGTGCAGGACTGCGAGTGCGAGCTCGCGGTTGTTTGATAACAGTGCAGTACCAGTCTGAGCAATTTGTAGCAACGATGCGCCCCAAACGAGCTTCAGCTGCACCTCCTGTGCCACCGTTGCATCAGGTTAGTAATTGCGGTTGTGCGGGTGAGAGTGCGCGGTGAGGGCGGAAGCAATGCTTGAACGCTGAGCCAACTGTTTTTAGAAGTAATGTGTTGAGTGGAAAGCAGTACGTGCTTATCTAAACCTTGAGACAGCAACTCACAAATGGGCACAACTCCCGAGACAGTCCTGTTTGCTGTAGATGTCAGCCATGAAACCGGTCAGCCAGGTAGGATGCGCATTGTATACAGCGACAAAGGGTCAGTACAGCCCAGCATTGTATGCTGTCATCTTTGCGGGGGTCAGCCAGGAGCAGTACAGTGATCTCAAGCAGAGCTTGCTGGTGTTGTCATCAGGGTGTGCATGTGCTACCTGTGTGTGGTGGACCGTGCAACGTCATTTCCTTACTGCACTTGCCATGACCATGAGCTGTGTTCCTGCAGTGAACCGGCACTGGACAAGGCTGGATGTCATCAAGCACGCCATCACCAACTTCCTGCATGCCAAGCGCTGGACTAGTCCTGCACATAGATTTGGCCTCATCTCAGTCCAACAGGTGAAAATCTCCTATCATAGCCATATGTTGACCCGGTATTGCCATTGCTTAGCCCACACACATGCTGCAGCCAGTCACTTTGCTGTTGGTCCAGCTCAGCATGCAAACTGCCTAGCAGGGCTTTGTGACACCCAGATGCAGTGTGCATACAGTATGGACTCAACAGCTTGCATTGTGAGTATTGGCTTGAGTTTTAGCGGTCACACCACCTTGAAACAGTCCTTGCTGCTGCACTTGTGCTGCAGGACACATGCAGCCTTCTGCCTTTAGGGGCGACCAGCAATGCAGACAAGTTCCTGGAAGCACTGCAGGCCCTGCAGCACAGCAGCACAGCTGCCACAGATCCTGCACAGCAGCTTCAGGAGCCCAGCAGCAGCAGCAGCAGCACACACAAGCCATTTGACTTAGGCTCTCTCGTAGCTGCTGTGCAGCCACTGCAGCAGGTGCAGTCGCACTGCGCACCGCCACAACAGATGCATGGTGGCGTGCTCACACAGCTGACCAGCCATAGCCATGGCAACAACGCAAGTGCTGAGTCACAGCAGCAACTGCGTATCGTGCTGGTGTACTGTCGCTCCAGGCTGCCAGCGCCTGTGTGGCACGCACACAAGGACGCAGGCCTCGCAGTTGACTGCTTGCATGTCCACGACAAGCCACAACCAGGGGAGCAGCAGCAGGAGCTTCAGGTAAGAGGCTCAACAGACTGTCAACTTGCCAGGAATCCGCAGTCACGATCCTGCAAGCGGTAGGTAGCAGCTGCTCGCTGTTGGAAGCTGGTTGTGCCTGTGCTGGGTTGGCAGTCATGGCGGCAGCAGCAGCAATCGTGACAATGCTAGCTGTTGGTTGGTACTGGCATAGCCCTTGTGCAGGCCTTGTGCTGAACAACAGCACGGTTTTGTGTTTGCAGCCTATTTATTGATGGACAGCGCATGTGTGTATGCCCAGTACCTGTGCTGGCCTTACACTCAGCAGCAGCACATGTGATCAATCTTCTGCTGACCTTGTGCTGGCCACAACCTGTGGCAAACCCTGCAGGAGGTGTACAGCACACTGGAGACTCTGGTGGACAGGATGGCTGTGAAGGCTGGGCATGCCAGCTTGATCTACGAGTCAACCGCCAAGAACCTGAGCAAGCTGCTGAGCTGCATGGTGAGCATCCTGGCATGCAAGCCGCCCACTGCATGGCCAGCGTCAGCGCAGCACTTGGCGGGCTGCATGACACCACATGCATTAATGCACTGTTGCTGGCACCGCGCCCAATATGATTGAGTGTCCACTGGTGGCTTGTGTGAGTGCTTGTGCGCGAACGCTGATGTGTACTGTGCTGCGTCACTTGTCTGCGCTTGTCATGCAGTCGGTGATGTTGAGTCACCCAGCACAACGCCCTCCGCAGGCGCTTGCCAAGCCGCCAGTGGATCTGTCAGCAGCAGACCTGCAGCCACTCCCCTCAGATGCAGCAAACCTGGCTAGCGGTGTGCCCATCATAACACCCGCCAAGCTTCCTGCAGCAGGGGCATGGTCAAGGCCCTTGAGTGCTGGCACCAGCACTCCTGCAGCTGCTCCAGATGTAATGGACGCAGCCATGGCATCAGCACCAGCAGCACCAGCGGTTTCAGCAACAGCAGGAGGTGTTGTTACAGGAGTGCCAGTGGGCTGCGCTGAGGGTGTGCCTGATGCAGACGCACCAACGATAGCCTTGGACCTGGGTGAAGGGATGGCTGTTGGGGTCAGATCCCGTTCAACCAGCTTGGACCTGGGCGGATTGTTTGCCGCGGCCGGTACCACTGCTGCTGCCAGTAGCAGCGGCACACGCGAAGCAGGAGCAGCAGCACAAGCAAATCCTGGTGCAGCCTCAGCAGCTGGATTGGGAAGTGATGCTGAGCTAGCAGACTTTGAAGAGAGTTTGCGTGTGTCAGCTGTTGAGGACAGGGAGACAGATGATGTCTTCTACCCCAAAATTATTTAGTGCTGCCCCGCATCCAGGCAGCCGTATGTGTAGTGGAGCAATGTACAGGGTCATGTGTTGATCATAACGACATGAACTTCCTGGACTTGGATGTCGCAGCAGCAGCAACGCCTCTCAGTTGGACCTGATATTGGGTGGTTCTGACTTTGTTCATCTAACACGACACCATCCTTTGTCATTTGCTTGCAACGGCAAGCGCGGACATGCGGGTGGGACACATGTTTATTACCCAATATTATGTGTACTGGTAAGGAAGGGTGCACAAGGGTGTGCAAAGGAATGCTATGGCTGTGCTACTGTTGAGCAACACGGTGCACAGCCCTTACCGCAGCATGCACAAACAGCATTTCGCCTTTAGGTATAGGATAGGCTATCATGGCATGTGCTCTGTTGATGACCAGCTGTGGCATGCCCATGCCACATTCACAAGGGCCTTGAGCTAGTGGGCAGCACTGCTGCCTCGCAGCGGGCACTGCAAGCCACCATGTCGAGCCTTCCAGGCTGCAGAGACGTATGCTGCTGACACACTGCAGCACACAAGAACCCCACATGCACACCTTGCTGTTGCAGTACAGCAATTGCTTTGTGCTGCACAGCCACACATGCATATGGTGTCGACTGATGTGGTCAAGCCACCGCATCATGGGACGGATGGAATGCCGAAACACACCAACGAAAGATACGGCTGCTGCAATTACTTAGGGTGATCACGATATTTGCCCTGTAACACTATGTCAGCAGTGCTGATGGGGTTTGAGCAAGGCATGACCGGCATGTCCTGCAAAAGGACTTGGCAAACCCAACAAGCACGCATGTAGCCTTGAGCCTTGCATGCGGCATGCGCTGTCAAACATTTAGTGGAAAGATATGAAGACATGGTGTTTGTTTGCAGGACGTGGTCCTGCATGCAGTGGCAAAATCGATGCACCAGGCTCATTGGTGTGTGCAGATGCACTGGCCTTGTGCACAATATTCCATGGCTGTCCAGTTGCTGTACCAGGTCAGCACCAAAGCTGTTGCCGGCAAGCTTTACTCAGTACAGCACAGTGTGCCTGGCACAGGCGCTATGATACCATGCCAGAGGGTGCCATCTGGACTACAGCCTGTGGCAGCGCTGCAGCTGTGAACACAAGCACACGGACCAAACTCCCAGCTGAAGCTGTCTCTCACACAGCACACAGCAGTAGCCAGTAAACTTGCAAGGCCTCTGCTATATTTCCAAACTGCTTGCACATTGCGCAATGTGACTGCTGACACATCATGCTGAAAGGTGCCGACACAGCATGGCTGAGCCAGATCCCGGATCTCAGCTGCTGGTAAGCAGACCTGCGTCAGTGCTGCAGGAAAGCAGGTGGTGTGTAGCCCTCAATACCGGGCCCATCCCTGAGGGCAGACTCGAGCAACTCCTTCAGCTCCTCAACACCCGCCCACAGCTTGGCACCTGCAGGCATGCAGTGCAGGCATGCGAGTACACTTGATATGCCATGGCAACGGTTGCCCACTTGACATCCGCACTGGGTGTCCGATACTGGTATCAGCACCACTGAGTCCAGCACAACCCCTTAGTGGCACTTTCGACAGTATTGTGCAAGGTACAGAACCTGCCAGCTGGCACTGTAATAGAGCAGTGGCAGCACTTGGCAAGCATTTCCAGGAACACGTGCACAGCTCAACAGTCGAGCATCCCCACCTGCTTCTGTAGTCCAGCCAGAACCAGCGGCGAGGCCATCGTGCATGCTCTTTACAGCAGCATACACCTTGCCCAAGTCACCATACTTGCTTCCATCGCCAGCACCATGCATTGCCAGGATCAGGCTGTGGCGCCTCTTGTTGTTGGACACAAGCTTCCTGATGGCCCTGCATGCGCACAAACAAAGTCCAAAATGGTGGTCAAGGGCAGCAGTGTTGTACAAGTGTTGAGCAGCTGCATGCCAGTGGGCCGTCCAGGCAAGGTGGCACAGCGTGTCTGTGCTGCCTCATCAAGCCCCAGTTCCGGGCATCATGTATTGGCATGTTGGCAATACTATTGTCAGTGAGAACAGGTGGTGGATGAGTTCGCCATGAGACATCAGGCCTACCTGTGCACACCCACAGCAAACCACATCTTGTGTGGTTCCATGTTGCCGCCCAGACAGTATGTGCTGCAGTCAGCGTCATGCATCTCCATGTAGAAGAGTTGTGATGAGGGCACATTTGCGTGGTTGGAAGGCTTGGCAGGTTGCACATGCTGTGGTGCTGCAGGGCTGTCTGTAGTTGGTCTTGCCGTCATGGCATCACTGCTCCTGGCGACAGGGTGTGAGGTTCCTGCAGCAGAGGTACTGAGTCTGCTCAGACCCACAGGTGCACCACCCAGGCTTGTGTCAAGGCTGCCGCTGTCACAGCTGTCGGTGCCACTGCTGCTGCGAGACAAGCGGCTGCCAGCCAGGTGAGGCCTGCCCACCCGGACTGCTACAGGCGCTGTGGGTGTGTCAGGGCCGTCAGACAAGGGCACTTGACCCCAGGCAGGTGTTCCTGGCCTGTCTCCTGTGACGCTTGTGCGAGGGCAGTTGGTGGTCACTGGACCGATGTACCCCAGGGAATCTGGGCCCACAAAGGGACCAGTGTTGTTGGCCGTGATCGTTGGCACCTCAGGCAGAACAGAGTGATTGGGACTGTATGCTGCATCGCCACTGCAGGAGCCACCACTGCTGCTGAAGGTGTCCCGCGCAACAGGGTTGTAGCTGCTTGACGCCTGTACACCACTGATGCTGCGCCTTGCAGTGGAAGCAGCCATGCCTGCTGCAGGTGGGCTGCAAGCCACCATGCTGCCAGTGGAGCAGCTGCCACTTGCAGGAAGCAGTGCCTCCACTCCTGCAGGCATGTCATGTTGGTAGGACCGGCGCAGGCCAGCTGTAGTGTGACTGGGTGAGGTCATGAAGCCAGGTACGAAGTTGGCCTGCAATGGTGATGAGTTGCCTGGTGTCTGTGGGGTGCCTGGAGTGCTTGCACTGGTTGCATGGCTGCCAGGATGCATTCTTGATGGTGGAGGGGGTGGTGGCTGCGGTGGCCCAGCACGCCTGGGAGGAGGTGGCTGCTGTCCTGGCACAAACGTTGTGCTTGGCGACAGTGGCACTCCATAGCCAGGGCTTGATGGCGCTGAGGCACTAGCGTGCACTGTGTCAACCCAGGATTGGTCCCCAGTGTTGGGCTTAGGTGAATGAAGGCCCATGCCTGTGTACTGGTGAGTCGCCATGTTGTGCAATGGGTTGCAGGGCGCAAAGCCTGATGTGCTGCTCAGTCCCAGATGGATGTGCTCGGGTGTGCTGCACCCTTGCTGGTAGGGGTTGGCCTCCAGCACAGCAGGTGGACAGGGACCAGGCAGCTGGTCAGCAGGCAGCAAGGAGTGCTGCAGACTGCTGGTGTTGTGATCATCTTGCTGAATGGCCTCATCAGTGGCTGTGCCAAAGCCGTACATGGGAGTGATGTCCAGAAAGCCTGATTCCTGCAGGCCACTGCCAGAATGCTGAAGGGAACTGAAACCATCATGTGCTGGGAAGCCACTACCCAAGCCCAAAGCATTTGTGCCAATCCTGGCAAGCCCCCGCAGAGCTCTCAGTTGCGAGAAACTGCCTGCTTTTGGTGAAAACAAGTCAATGCAGGGGTCATCAGCTGGGTTGAAGGGGCTTGAGTTGTTGGGGCTGATGTGCTGAATTGAACCTGTGCTGATCACACTGTTGCAGGCCTTCCACAGGTCGTTGCTGGCGTCTGAGGTGTCAAAAAGGGAGTACACCTGCAGAAATATGCACTGAATGGTTAGGCACGAAGTTGGCAATCAAGCTTGCACTTGCAGCCAGGCCATGAAGGCTCCATGCCAGCAGGATGACTTCAAGCTCTAGCAGCTGCAAGATAACTCCATAAACAGATTGGAAAAATCCTCAAGTACAATTAAGCAGATCCAAGCAGAAGTTGGCTGGCGTCCCAGCTGTTACTGTTGGACACCGCCGAGGGCGGGTGTGCTGTTAGGACGCCGGCCGTTGTCATGATCACCTTCTTCGGAGTCTTGTGACAAGAGCTTTTCTGATCATACAGAATGCTATATGAAGCAGTCAAATCACCCTCCATGCTGCGTCTGCTGCAGTTGCTATGCTAATCTCCCTCTCTCATCTGCACTACGGCCTTTATGTGAATTTGAGCAAAGAATGACAGGATTGATCGGCTCATACACAACAGTCGTAAACAAAGTCAAATAAACAAAGTCAATCAAAGTCGTTGATGAACAGATGCGTGATGCTGAAACCCTCAGGGCTCTGAACCCTGAATTTGAACCCTGAGCCCTGGGGCTTTGTCACTTTCGAGATCAGGGAATGAGCATGTAGCACCAGTCATATGCAGGTTTTCGTTACATATCAACCCGTATACGTATGCATGACGGGGTTACACACTGAAAGACAAAGCAGCGTGTCAGCACACTGCACACTGGCAGCAGCTGCTTTGGCCAAGCGAGTTGGCAACCAACCGCCAAGTCACAGCCGCGTGCCCAAACAGATCCTGAATGTTTACTGACCCTTTTCTCTCAATTGACAAGATAGTTGGCATCTCGAGCTGCGCTTGACTGCATATTCCAACGAGCAGGCAGCATCTTGGTCACAACCACAACTCAGCTGCTGATCCTGACAAGCATTTTGTTTTTCTTCCCGGCTGCGAGCAGCAGCAACCTGCCCTCGATGAGATCATCTGCTTGTACAAACTTGTCCTGCTCGGTGACCTTGGCATTGTTGAAGTACACCCCACCACCCTTGATGAGGCGCCTCACCTGCACAGCAGGAAAACCAAACTATGTCAGCTGAGAGCGGGATATGTCGCATACACCTTGCTGCGGGATGATGTCAGCAGAGATAGGTGGTTTACTGATTGTGTACGCCTTGTGTTGACCATAAACAGCCAAAGTGTTTTGAGACAGTGTCCAACAGCCACGACAACTGCAAGGGCAAGCAGGCTCCTCAGCGCACCTCGCCCTTGCTCTTCAGCATCCCAGAGGCCACCATGACATCAACAAGGGGCACACCCGTGACCTGAGCTGCTGCGAGGCTGCAACTGGGGGCATCGCCAGCGATTGCTTCCAGGGTTGCTGCATCAAGCACAGTCGCAGCACCTGGCCGCAGGGCTTCTGTGGCTTTGAGTGCCTGAGCAAGCCCCTCCTCCCCGTGGACAAACCTGCAAGCAACAGCATAAGACGACAAACAGAGTCAGTTTAGGTGTGCTGACATGCTTGCTATTGGCATCAAAAGGCAGAAAGTGAGGATAAAACATGGTGCTTGCAGCGCCAGCAGCAACAGTGGCCTGCAGGAACACCCACGTCTGAGCCCCTGCCGAAAATCTGGACTACAATGCCCGTGCTATGCAATTCTGAAAGTTCTTGCATCCGGCCAGGAGGCAATGTGGTCACACACTTGCATAGTGCTTTCAAGAGGGCACTTACCTTGTCACCGCCTCAGCAAGTCGCTGCTGTGCTGTGTTGGGGACATAATCTGGCTTGGACATGGCCTGCTCCAAAGCATCGATCTCATCCAGCGGCAGGAAGGTTAGCATGCGCAGGAACTTGATGACGTCAGCATCTGTCACCTGCAGCATACCAAAAGTTTGAGCATACATACTGATGCTGAGTACTGGTAGAATCATGCACCTCTGCTTGTATGTCCTGTTGCGCACACTGCCACTGGGTCACTGGGCCACTGTGGTGCACGCAGCCCAAACCCAGACATTGCGCGAGTGGACACAAGCCATTGTGCATGCCCACATACTGCAGGCCACAGCGCCACCCACAGAGACCCAAATACTGACAGCATAGCAGTGCCATCGATTGACATCAAGCCTGCACAGCAGGGCAGCTCAAAGTGAAGGACTGCCTGGAGTGCACACACATACCTGGAAAAGGTACTGGTAGAACTTGTAGGGTGACAGCTTCTCAGCTGACAACCAGATGGCACCACCAGTGGACTTCCCAAACTTGCGGCCTTCGGAGTCAACCTGTGTGGACAACAATCCAGGAACAGATTGTGCAGGACCACCCCCACAAAAACAACCGTGCACGGCTGCGCGTCCCAAGCACTGCCGTCATGCCAGAGGTGCCGAACAAGCAGACCCGAGAAATTGTTGCTATGGCATGCCATGCTGTCCACACTTGGAAAAAGTTGTGGTGCTTTTTTTGGTTGCATCCATCAACAGCTCGCTCCACGTACCAGCAGTGGGAAGGTCAGGCCGAAGCACTGGGGAGCATCCTCCTCGCTGTCACCACCCATGAGCTTACGGATCAGGTCTGTGCCGGCTGTGATGTTGCCCCACTGATCACTGCCGCCAATCTGCGGCACAGCACAGGACGCCAAGGGTCCATGTTGATCGACATGTCTGGGCATTCGGTCGTCATTCTGAACCAAGTATCACATTACATCTGGCTTCTGGCAGGCATATCATGTAGCTGCATGCACTGTGCACTGTCCAGGCCAGGACTGCGCACTATGGGCGAAGCAGCGGCGTCTATGTGTATCTTGCCGTACTGAGTGCTCACCTGCATCCTGACACCATGGTTGCGTGCTAGGTGCACAAAGTCGTAGCCTTGCAGCAGCTGGTAGGTGAACTCAGTGAAGCTGATGCCACTCTCAGACTCCATGCGGGAGCGCACCTGCAGGAAACATCCAAGTCAACATACCATGCAATCAGCAAAGGCTGCGGCAGAATAAGCATGACTGCTGATCACTTCAGCAATCCAAGTCTACACAACATGGCACACCACATTAATATGTGACTGTGATGGCTGCACATTGTCAAACTGCCGGCACAGATCCACTGCTGCGGCACACAGGTACAAGAAGCAAACCTAGGATGCCGCCAGCCAGGCCATCTGATATAAGGCGCCCAACTCTTACCGAGTCCTTGGCAAGCATCTGCCCAACACGGGCGTACTTGCCCACATCCCTCAGGAAGTCCAGGAAGCTCATGGGCCCAAACCAGTCCAAGTTGTTCAGGACGTGCACCTTGCCCTGCCCATTGCTGCTGCTGCTGCTGCCACTGCCAGAGTTGTAGCTGACAGCACCTTCAGACGAGACTGAAAGTTGGGTTGAGGCCCGTGCGAGGATGGTGCGCAGTGTCAACCCAATTGCTGCACACATGGGATGGTACGGCAATACAAGCAGCTATGTCAGCTTCTGCCACAGGTGCGGCTGGTACAGTACAGCATGGCACAGTCCAAGTAGCACAGGGTTTCTGACTGTGGCATTTCAACATGAAGTTGCACACCCCTGCTGCTCAGCCCTGGCAAGTGCAGGAGCACGCGATGCACTTGCACAGCACCACAGCAACGGCCCAAACGGCCCAAGCAAAGGCACACAACAGCCTTACCATCAATGTTGCGCTGGATGTCCGCATCGCTCAGCACAGGCCGCTCACTGCTGCGCCCACTGGGATCACCGACACGGCCAGTAGCACCTCCAAGCAGCGCTATGGGTGTGTGACCGCATGCTCCTGCCCATGCCAGCACGATGATGCCCAACAGGTTGCCTGCAGGACACGCCCGTGCATGGCAGCATATGTATTTTGCAACCAGTATGTGCTGACGTGTTGCACAGTGCTATCAACATCCAAAGTAGTTGGCCGGTTGTGCGTCTTGCGAACGTTGAGCTGTGCAGCATCTGACTGAGCTGTGGTGCCTGCTCAGCACACACAGGGATGCAACCACAAAGGGCACGTCATTGCAGCTGGTGTGCTGTGCATCGAGACGCTTGGGCCTAACAAGCTCTCAAAAGCGCATGCCCAAACACACTCAAACCCAGCAGGCTGGCACCTGCTTGAGCACCTCACCTAAATGCAAGCTGTCAGCTGTTGGGTCAAACCCACAGTACAGGGACAAGCAGGCACTGTTGACCACCTGCAGGCAGGGAGTCAGCACAATCAGCTTGGGCAGAAGTCAGTGGGCCAAGCTGTATGAATGACAGATGCTGGAAGGATGTGCACGTGGCTGGAAAGCCACAATCAGGCAGTACTGTATACCAAACTGCTGCAATTGGCAGCAGGCACCGCTGCTGTGGAAGCATGCTGCTCCTACTTGCCTTTTCAAGCTCCTCGGAGGTGACATCCTGCACAAGCCCCCGGGACCGCAACAGAGCCACTAGGTTGCTGGTGGGCTGCTGATCTGGTGCTCCTGCTGCCGCTGAGGTTGGTGCTGCTGCTGAAGCAGTAGCAATGTCTGCAGCAGCTGGTGCTGCCGCTGCTGCTTGCAGGGAGTGATGGTGCAGCTGCCTGCTGTTGGTTTGCTGGCTTGCTGACTGACCAATGGGTTGAATTTGCCTGCAAAAACAGCAACAGGCTTCGTCAAGCTGGGGTTGCTGTCTCCATGACCAAGTTTACGTGACCAGAGTGCAAGCCAGCCAGGACAAACCCATGTGTGCCACACTTCTTGCCTTACAGCTTTGCTTTGCTGTCCTGCAGTTGTCCTGCACGACTTTCGAACTGTCGGTTCCAGTTAATTCATGCATGCGACTCACCGTTGATGTGCAGCAGCTCTGTTGAGGTGAGTTAGTAGTGTGGCACTGCTGCTGGGTGCTGCCCTTGATGCCACACCACACTGCCTCATCAGTCCCCTTACAAGCATGACTGCTGCCAGTGTTGCTTTCTATGCGGCCAGGGTCACAAAGAGCTCTTCGCAAGCTTGGATGGGTGGATATTCAGCACACAACTGCAGCTCTGTTTTGACCACAGCAGTTGCACGGCACAGGCCAGCCTCGCAAGTGCGATTGACAGCTGTACACACCAGTCGCCGATGACTTCTTTCAATTCATAAATATGCATAATTGCACACAGTGGCACCCAGACTCGTCAGCAGTTAGTTGACCAGGCTGGCTGTTGCTTAGTAATCAACGAGATCGCCAATTTATGGCGCCCAGCCAACTTGTAGACGGCGTGATGCCAGCAATTGGGACGCAGAAACTGTAAGTTGGGGGTTGCGATATCACAAGATGGCAGGGGATCGGCAAGGCCATGTCGGCAAGCAGCATGCAAAGCTGCAGGTCCTTGTGCTGCATGGCAGCAGGCAAGATGGGGAGGTGTTTTCCCAGCGCCTCAAGACACTGACCAAGAAGCTCAAGAATATTGCTGTGAGTATGGGGTTTTTGGTTCAGCCAAAGGCAAGCTTGGACGCCTGCCGACTGGACACCAGTTTGACATGGCCAGCCTTGCACCTGCTTGCCTGCTTGTGTGCATGTCTGCTATGCTTGCAGGACCTGCACTTTGTGTCCTCCCCACACACGTTGCCTCTACAAGAGGGACAAAGCGTCCACATGCGTGCCTGGTGGCGTCACTGGAACATCGGCACAGAGGAGCCTTCTGCAGCACAGGCAGAGTCAGGACAACAGCAGCGGGGGCCAGCAGGCGAAACAGAACACAGCAACACCAACAGCAACAGCGGGAACTCCCGTTCCAGTCAACAGCAGCAGCCAGAGCTGCCAACCGCTGCCAGTGCAGGACCCCTTGCATCTGCCTCGCCTTTTGTTGCCCCCACTGTGCAGCCATCAAAGCCAGGGCAGGGTGATGAAGAGCTCCCAGGTCCCTTGGTGCAGCAGCTGCAGCGCCAGCCTTCCCTGCTGCATGGCCAAGCTAGGCAGGAGGAGATAACCACCATGATGGCTTCCGGCTGGGAGGCAGTCGTGCTGAGGGACTGGGCAGTTTCCTTGCAGCACCTCACAGACGTCTGGACCAGTGCAGCGCAGGACTTTGATGGTGTGCTGGGCTTCAGCAATGGCGCAGCAGCAGCGTTCCTGTTTGCTGCACATGCTGCAGCACACCCCGAGACCTTTGGGTCCATGCGCTTCGTTGCGCTGGCAGGCGGGTATGTGCCGGAGCCCTTGGAGAAGCTCCTGCATCCCAGCTTACTCGCCCCAGCCAGCAACAACAGCAGCAGCAGCAGTGACGTACAGCCTGTTACAAGGCTGAGGGCGCCACTGCCGTTTGCCTCCCTTCACATGATGGGCAGCAACGACCCACTCATCGAGGTGGATGTTGCCACACAGCTGATGGAGTGCTTCCAACCACAGGGCAGGTAAGCAGACGCTTCTGAACTGCCAGGGTTGAAGGAGGTGGCATAGGCTCCGTATCATAGTGACTAGGGCTGCATCAACGTGCCTTTGTACTGTCAACCTCTTCTGGGTCTACCCAAACACGTCTCTCTGTGTCTGCGAACACCTTTTCTTCACTGTAAAGAAATGCTTGTGTCTTTCCTGCATGTCGCAGGGTGGAGCTGGTGCACGACTCAGGGCACTGCGTACCGCAGCAGGCCCGCTTCATGCAGGACATCCTGAAGTTCATCGTGAGTTTTGCTGAGATCCCACTGGCCCCAGCCCGGCCCCACCACCCACGCAAGCAGCACGCACCAGCACCTGCAGCAGCAGCTGCGGGCCCGCCCATCGAGGCAGCTGTCGCTGATATGCAGGCGCAGCTGCACAGGCAAGGCCTGAGGGAGAAGGTCTCCAAGGGTGAGTGCTGGCAAGAAGCCGCAAGAGCCCTGTAGAGTGTAGAGCCCTGTACAGTGTAAACAGCAGCAAACATGGAGACCAACCACATGCCACACGCAGGCTACAGGTGGCCGGGCGGACTATCAAGGCTCCAACACAGGCCGCACACACGTTTGCTGGCCAGCCCACGGGCCCTGTGCTCTTGCTGTTGTGGCTGTGGGGTTCTGGGTGGCTCTGGGTGTGCTTACATCACAAGCTCCCAAAGAGACGGACTCAAGGCTCCAACGGAGGCCACAAGGCTTGTGGGTATCATGCCCACATCATCGCCTTACCTCCCACTGTGATGTGGTTCGTCACCATGCTCTCATGATGCCCGCACTGTGTTGTTCGTCCAGGTCCTGCCAAGAAGCACCTGCTGCTGCACATGGACTCCACTGGTCAGCCACATCAGCACCATGACCACCTGCTGAGCCCCAGGGCCAGCACCCACAAACACACCCAGCACCAACAGCAGCCGCAGCAGCAAACAGGTGCACAGGTCACCAGCTCCCACCAGCAGCAGGGAGCTGCAGCACACCCAGACACACCCTTGCAGGCTCCCGCAGCAGCAGCAGCAGCAGCAGGTGCTGCGGTGTCGCAGAGCTTTGGTGAGGCCACAGACCTGCAGCTGGAGGAGCTGGAGGCTCTAGAGGCAATCTTCGGCACAGAGTACAGCCTCGTCAGCAGCTGCCCCCCAACGTTTGTCATCAGGCTGCGTGAGCCAGGCAGTGAGGAGGGTGGTGAGGGACAGCTGGCGCCACCAAGTGCATACTTCAGCCTCAGGTTCAAGCTGCCGATGGTAAGTGGCTGCAGCTGGCAGGGTTTCACTGAAGTAATGGTTGCCAGTGCTGCTCATGCCATGCCTATTTCGGCATGACGTACATGTACTTGTGGTAGTGGTGGCGGTACTGCTACCAATAGGTTGCTGCGGATGACGGGACGCCGCTGACTGCCTGCGCACACATCTGCAGGACTACCCCAGCAGTGCCAGTGCCCAGCCCCTGGTGGACATCGAGGGCCCCCTAGGTGCGCAGGACCCAGCCAGGTCAGCCCTGCAGCAGCACCTGTCCATCAGTGCAGCGCAGCAGCACCAGGAGCTCGGGGGCGAGGCCGGCTACATCTGGCAGCTCGTGGGAGCAGCCACGGACTGGATTGATGCCAACATACCTGCTGATGTGGCTACCAGGAGGGCCGGGCAACTTGCAGGTGCTGCAGCACCCTCTGCTGCTGCTGCCGCCGCCGCTGGTGGTGGTTTTGAGGCCAGCAATGGTGTGCATGCAGCGGCTGTGGGGTCTGGGTCCAACAGTGCTGCAGGTGGTGGTGCTGGGGGTTTGCCTTGGTGGGAGAGGGAGGAGGTTGACTTGCAGCTCGTGGCAAGGGCCACTGCAGAAGCAGCAGCAGCACATTGGGCCAGCTGGTCGGTCAATCAAGAGGACAACCCATGGGGGTCTGATGAGGATGATGCAGCAACAGCGGCAGCAGCAGCGGCAGCAGCAACAGCAGCAGCAGCAGCAGCGGCAGCGAGCAACGGCAGCAGCAGTGCGGAGGCACTTGCGTCTGCAGGCGATGGTGTGAGGGGCCGCTGGGATTACGTCATCGGCCTGGTTGGCAAGCCCTCTGCTGGCAAGAGCACCTTCTTCAATGCAGTCACAGGTGAGCACTGTGTATTGCATAGGGTGTGCCGTGTAGTGTGTACTGCATACGGTGTGCTGCACACTGTGTACTGCGACTGGCCTTGCTTGTACCAACAGTACTAGACTAGCACACCAGAGCACTCCGAAGATAGTT
The DNA here is from genome assembly GCA_004335735.1 of Chlorella sp. KRBP. Classification (NCBI taxonomy): domain Eukaryota; kingdom Viridiplantae; phylum Chlorophyta; class Trebouxiophyceae; order Chlorellales; family Chlorellaceae; genus Chlorella; species Chlorella sp. KRBP. The sequence goes on along the minus strand of QAXK01012273.1, from coordinate 1,188 downwards.
GTGTCACCATGACTGCTATGTATCAATCAGAGTGGCCGGAGGCGACAAGATGCATGCTGGTGAAAAGAACCTGGTGCTGCTTTGCCTGCTGCTCCACGTCTTTGATGCTGCAGACCCCGTAAGTGAAGAAGATGCAGCCAGGGAGGGCGCATTCCCCTTCACCACCATCACACCAAACGTGGGCCGGGGTTTTATCGCCCTGCCAGACCCCAGCCCCCTGCTAGGGTTTAGGCCCGACCAGGTGCAGCCGGCATATGGCTTTGCGCCAGGGCTTGACATCAGCAGGGTGGCTCAGGCAGGGTTCAGCAACATAGGCCCGCTGCAGCAGCTGGTCAAGGACTGCGGCTGGCAGCAGCAGCAGCAGCAGCAGGAGGCTGGCAGTGGCCCCGAGCAGCTTGGAGGCGACGGCATCTTGTGGAGGCGGGTGCCTGTGGTCCTGAAGGACGTGGCTGGACTTGTGCCAGGTTTGCACTGCTGGGCTTGTGTGGTGGCAGGGACTCCTTATGGCTGGCCACACCGCACAGGGGTCCCGCATGCTGCTTGCACATGTCCATGCCTGTTTAAAGGATCTACCAATCTCTCTGCAAGGTGTTGCAGCTCGGCGCCTTTGCCCATACCAACGCAATGCACCTTCACGTCATCTTCCCAACCTCTGCATGACGAGTTAACCCAACCTGTCTCCCTCTCTGCAGGTGCTTACCAGGGGCGTGGCCGGGGCAATGCATTCCTGTCAGACCTGTGTGATGCTGATGTACTGGTGCATGTGGTGGACGCAAGTGGCACCACTGACAGCAAAGGTGTGGCCATGGCAGCAGGGGGGCCTGCGGGTGTGCAGGGCAGCCAGCAGCAGGAGCAGCAGCAGCAGCAGGGCCAACATAACGACAAGGCAGCTGATGCAGGCGGCGAGGACCCCATTGAGGAAGTGAGGTGAGAAGGTGTGAGGACAGGCCAAGATTTCTGCCGCAATTGTTTGGTGTCTGTTTGCTGTGCGTGGGGACAGCATTGCTCCCCTTTTTGTGTCCTGGATTCACTTGGTAAAGCCTTTGTATGGCCTTTGATGAGCTGAAACACTTAGGATCGACCAACTGACAGCCCCACAGCTGTGTTGAACTCTAAGCTCTGAGGCCATAGGTGGGTGTTGGCTGCAGTGGGGCAGCAACAGTGTAGTGAGGCAGCCACATGCAGGCA
>QAXK01012271.1:0-13772 GCA_004335735.1 Chlorella sp. KRBP | reverse complement strand
TGAATATGAAGACCCAGGCAGGATGGTCCTAGTAAACCATGTCGTTCACAACGTGGCACCATCCCAGGGCTTCATCATCCCTTTCTTGCGAACAGTGCCAAGAGACCCCCCTCACCTGGTCTTGCTCTGCTCGGAGCGTGGCGATGCAGCCCACAGCGCAAGCCACCACTCAGCAGCCAGTGCAAAGCCCTGCCCAGCAAACAGTGCCACCGTCAGCAGCGCCACTGTCACCAGCCCGATCTGCTTGCAGTACTGGCCATACACCGACCACGCCACGCTCCCGATCTCCCTGCCCTCTGCTGCAACAAGCTGGCCCACTGGAGCACCACCTGACGAGGAGTCTTTGATGCTGGGCAGTCCGTTGCCGACCCCCTTGCCGGCAACAGCAGCGTCGGCATCGCCAGCTGCTCCGTTGCCGTTTGCGAGGCCTGCGCCGCCTGCGGGCTCTCCTGCGGGGTTGAGCCACTTGCTGCTGCTAAACCGCAGTGAAGGCTGCGCCAGGACGCTGCGGACGGGGCCTAGCGACAGTAAACCCTTGGCACTGGGTGCCCTAAACCCAACAGAGGAGGGCACAGGCTGCAGCTCCAGCGTGCTCTTGGGAGGTGGGCTGTAGCAGATGCCCCCTGGGAGGTATGCTGGCGGGGTGAACAGCCCAGCCACCCCATGATACACCTGCAGCTTCAGCCGCGCCCACATGCCACTGTCTGCAGACCTCTGCTGATGCCCCAGGGGAGAGTCCATGCCATCTGGGCTGTTTGGCTGCTGCTGCTGCTGGCGCATGAAGACACCAGATCCAAAGGATCGCATGCTGCTGGCGATGCGTGCAAAGCTGTTGCCATTCGCAGCTGCGATGCTGTCGCTGCTGCCGCGCAGCGGGAGCCCCCCCGAGTCTGCAGGGCGCTTGTTGATGTCCGGCGCCATGGTCCGAATCCTGGACAGCGCGCTTTTCCCGCCGAAATCGGGGTCGCTGCTGTCCTCTGTCGCGCTGCCTATGCTGCTGCTGCTGGCTGCCTCCTGCCGCTGGCCTGCCTTGCTGCTGGCATCTGCTGCTGCTGCTGTGGCATCCCCTGCATCTGCTTCCTCTGGCCAGGAGGTTAGCACAGGCAGCCGTGAGGCACTCTCGTCACTCTGGAGCTCGCTGTGCTGCTGCTCTGCTGGGACATCCAGACTCATAGTGACTGCCCCGCCCGTGAGCTCCGGTAGCTGCAGTGCAGCAACCTGCTCGTAGGGGCCAAATGCTACCAGCTGCCCATTGCGTAGCACAGCAACGCGGTCACACTTTGGCAGGTACTGGCGCTGATGTGTGACCAGGATGCGAGTGGTACCTGCACAAAGATCAAGTAGTGCCAGAAGTACCAACAGCAGCGTTTAATGTTGAGCAATAATAGACTTTATTACACTTTGGCATAACCCCTCACAGCAGACTTCTTCATACTGCATATGAGGACTAAACAGACACAACAATGTAACAGCATGAAGGTCCAACATGCACAGCAGACACGGCACACATCCTGCTTCAAGCTGGTCTGATTGTAAGCACTTCAGACCCATCAAAAGGAGGCTAGTATCCTGCGCCTCACCAGCTGACGAGACAAGGTACGCACCTTTCAGAAGGCCGGTAGGTCCGATGCACTTGTCAAACAGCACCTGGCCCACCCTGGGGTCCACTGCAGACAAGGGGTCGTCCATGAGGTGCACAGAGGCACCCGAGTAGGCCGCGCGCGCCAGCGCCACTCGAGCCTTCTGCCCACCTGCAAGCATACATGACCGAACCCCTTCGATTCTACTCTCCATATGCACAACCCCAGCACGTGGAGCATGGGCACGAGCAACTAACCTGCCAAATGTGACCATGGGACCCTGCTCCTTACATTCAACCTGCCACTGCATCTGCAATCCTGTCATATTGAAATCAATATTTGACTAGAAACAACTGGCCGTGATGTACAGTATGCTCATAGGCCAAGCACACCACCAAGTGTACCGCCAAGCGCACCTGACAAGTTGACACCACGCTCCCCCAGTTCCGTCTGGTCGCCCGCAGGCAGCTCAGCCAGGTCATGGCTCAGCGCACATGCGTCGATCACTGCGTTGTAACGGGCCGGCTTCAGGGGCAGCTGGAAGGTCACGTTGTCACTCAGTGAGGCGGGCATGATCCAGGGCACCTGGCTGCAGTACGACACCTTGCCTACAACGATGGGGCTGCCTGCGGCACATGAAAAACACACGTGAGGGTGTTGAGACACTGTGGTTTGGTGGCTGAGTGGCGCACTTCTGGGCACCTGGCTGCACGTTGACACCTTGCCTACGACAATGGTACAGCCCGCTGTACATGAGACAGCATGTGCCAAGTAGTGGTGGTGACTTGACACATGGTGAGGTAAGCACACTACTGTCAAGTATAGGTAGTGCAGAGGACCTAGCTGTGATGCCACCTCGCCAACAACCATGGTGCTGCCGTGGTTGCCAAGAAACTCCATCTCGTTTATGTCGTGGCGAACGACCGGCACACCCACCATGAACAGTGCCATCAGCCGCCTTGACAGGCATTAGCTCGCCCAGGAGTGCAGCCAGCAGACTGCTCTTGCCTGCACCAACCTCCCCAATGACTGCCACCAGTTCCCCCGGCTGCACCACCATCTGCACGCCCGTCAGGGTTTTGCGCCTGAGGGCGGGGTCACTAACCCCTGGGCCCTCCAGGGATGATCTGCTATGGTGGGGACCCTCAAGGGAGGATCTGGAGGCAGATACCTGGGAGGCAGATACCTGGGACGTTGCTGAGGGAGCTGATGTGTGAGCTGCTGTGGTGTTGGTTGCAAGTGCTGCTGCGGGCTGCTGCTGCTGCTGTACATAGCTGTTGGATGCCCCATGGACGCTGGGGTCCTGCAGATGTCACAACAGTAGCGCGGCAGCAACCCCCAGGTCAGGTCCAGATAAGCATGGTGACTTCGACTCAGACCAGGCCACCATGACTCGCCAGGATAGACGACCAACACCATGTACGACATTGATGCAGCTGACATTGCCAATTTTGTGACAACAACTACGACTGCTGCTGAACAGTGCCAGGCAAATTGCTGCATCGTACTAGGCAGCACAACCGGCGCCCACAGACAGCATCAGCCCTCAACAACAGCCCTCTCACCTGGGACGCCATCTCCTGCATGTTGGTAACCCAGTCGTAATCGGCACCGCCCAACTCCACATATCCATCAGGCAAGTCACACATCACCACACCGCCTTCCTGGCTGCTGCTGCTGCCACTGCTGCTGTCACCAGCCACCACGCGTGCTGCCTGCTGCTGGCCATTGACCGGCTGCTTCTCGGCGCTGCCCGCGTCCGTAACCACCACACCAGCCTGCGTGGCAGCAGCGGCAGGCGCCCCAAGTGCTACCTCCGGCGCCGCTGCTGCTGCTGCTGCTGCTGTTGGTGTATCAACTGCCGCTGCTGGGGACGCAGCCTGTGACACCTGCTGAGATTGCTGCCGGGCCCTCATGTGTACAGCAGGCGGCGGCTCTGGCATGCCCAGGAACTTGTCGATGCGCTGCAGTGCCACAAAGGTCTCTGTGAGGTACTGGAAGCCGATGACCGCAAAGTACACGAGGTACAGCTTGGGCAGGTGCAGGAGGCTCAGGGCGTAAAACACAGACGGCAGGTTGAGCTCGCCATGCATGGCGCGATACACGCTGAAGGTGACAAAGGACACGACTGGCGTCATGCAGAACCTGCAGGTACACGACGCAGCAGCAGGTGGCAGGCAGCCATGGTCAGATCACCGGCCCAGAAGGCGTGTGTGAAGTGACGAGATTGGCGGTTGTTATGCAGAAGCCTTGCATTGCGGAGTGATCAGCCACCAACCCCCCAACCCCCCACCCCAAGACTTGAGACAGAACTCTTGGAATACAGATACCAGGAGGCTGTGGCTATGCCACAAAGTGCAACTGCACGCTCCTATCTGTCACGAGCAATGTAGCACATCATAGAGTGATTGGAAGCGCGCAGGAGACTTACTGCAGGGCCAGGTTGAGTCCCTTAATCTGTGCCATGCGCGCCGCAAACGACACCTCCTTGGCGCGAATGGCGCAGATGGATGACGAGAAGGGGTCCTCCCAACCCAGCATCTTCATCGCAAGGCAGCCCTGCAAGCACAAAGGGGGACAACTGTGTTGGGAATGCATGTGTGATGTATGTGGCAGCCGCAACCTATGATGGTATCCCTCAGACTGGCCGGCAACGCATCCCATGCCTCGCATCGCATCGGCCGCAGGGCGTAGGCCATTATAATTGCACCCACGCATACACAAGGTGCGTCAACCCTTGCATGAAAAGTTACGCATACACATCTGTGATACAGCCTGCCACGCCAACAGCCGCATCATGTCCCAACAGCCGCATCATGTCCCAACAGCCGCATCAAGTCGTGTGAAAGATGCGGACTCAGTAGTACTCCTACCTGGATGACCTCGCCAGTCAAGCGCACACGCTCGTCTGTTCGCGATGCTGTGTTGCGCCGCAAGCCGGCGATGGTGCGCACCAGCAGGGCCTGCAGACCAAGCAAGGGGCGAAGACACGTTCCCACAAACGTTGCAGTTTGTGACAACTCTCGCCTGCAGGCTACAAGCAAGGCCTCCGTGTCCAGCCCCTCTGCTGTGTGTACTCGCTGGCGTTGATCAGCATGGCTGGCTCCCACACGTGTGCCTGTCTCCCCATCGCCCATGAGGAAAGGCCCGGAAGGAAGGCCGGCTCTCAATACGTGTACCTGACTACATCCCGCATGAGCACAGACCACAAAATGAGGAAAGTCCCACACAGAAACTGGGTTTCTCAGAAACTCACCTGGATTGGGATCACTGCCAGCATCGCTGCCATGCCACACACAGCCGGCACAAAGCCCAGCTCCAGTGACACCATCAGCAGCACCAGCACAGCTTCCAGGGGCCCAGCCCACACAAACAGCCAGAAGCTGATGCCGTCATCGAAGCGACGCACGTCATTGCTTGCGAGGTTGATGATGCGCCCGATATTTGCGTGGCCGACTGCTGCGCTGTTGAGCCGCAGCACCTTGGCATGGATGGCTGCGACGACTTGCTGCCGCATTGTGAAGCCGGCCTTCATGCCAATCCTGCGGTACACGCAGCACACACAGCTTCCCATGTCACCACACAGCAGCACACCCACGCGTCCACAACAACAGCAACACAAACAGCGATACGACTGCCAGTTGTCTCAGTTCTTTTATCCAAGCGATGGTACTGCACAAGCATCCTGTGGCGTCATGCTCCAAGCCCATGCTGGCTACTGGCACACGCCAAACCCACAGCCACCCCAGCCACATGTGTGCGCATGCCATGTGCAGTTGCAACCAACGCCCACATACGCCAGCAACACCCCGCGCAACACTCAGGACCCAGCAGCACCAAGCGCATCACTCAGCACCCAGCAAGAGCCCGCGCATCACTCAGCACCCACCAGAAGAACTGGTGGTGTACCAGGGTCATGCCCATGCCGCCTGCTGCCACCCCCAAGGCCCACAGCCACCCCGGCCACACAGGCGTGCCTGGGGGAGCCACTGCGATGCGCTGCAGCCAGGACAGGTACTGCCGCAGGATCACTGGGGAGCTCAGCCTGTAGGGCAGCAACACACAGATCGAGGTCAGGTTGAATCAGGTTGCCAAAGTTAAACAATCAACATACTGCCGCAGGATCACTGGGGAGCTCAGCCTGCAGAGTAGCAACACACAGGGCAAGGTCAGGGATGACCCAGGTTGCAAAAATACAACATTCACCATACTGCCGCAGGATCACTGGGGAGCTCAGCCTGAGACAACATCCGGCACACAAGGACAGCAGGACTATTGTGTGTCAGTCAATAGGGGTCGGCTGCAGACGGCGGAAAAGGTGTTGGCTGCACCTGCAGCTGCAATATCCTCACACACCTGATGCCAATCTCAACAATCACCCAGAAGGAGTGCAGCAGCAGCAGCGGCCAGTATAGCCGCAGCAGGGCAATCGTGGTCAGGTTCCTGCGCTTGCGCACAGCTCCACTGCTGTCTGGCTGCTCATACTTGGCCTGTGAGGGAGACAGGTGTGCACAAGACACACATCACAGTCAGCCTTGGACAGAGGTGTGGCTGGAAGTGTGTAAGGAGGCAGGGGCTGGTTGGGTGATGAGGGAACGGGTGGAGGAAAGTGATATTTCGCAGGCGGGTGGGCGGCTGGCTGGCTGGGCTGCTGGAATGGGGGAGCAAGATGGGGTGCATATGCTTTGCCTGTCCCAACTCCTGTGACACTGTAGACTGAGCATACTCCAGTCTGCCTCTGTTCGCTGCTTGCACAACACAAATACAACTAACTAGGGTCACGTGCGCTATGTATGCAGGATATCCACCACTGCAACCACCATTGCGGGCAAGCAGGTCACAGACCCTGTGTTGCTGCTTCCAACTGCTGGACAGCAAGTGCTGATACGGTTGCCTACACTATGCCCAGGCATCTGCTGAATACACCAAAAGGCGCCCAATGTGTACATGTGTGACAATCATACAATGGAGGGGGCCTACCTTGACTCTGGCATACGACAGCTCAAACTGCTCAGACAGCTCAGGCGCATCATCACAAGCAGGCATGAGGAACCGTGCCCCATCCTGCTCAAAACTCAAATACAACCAGCCTCGCTGTATCAGAGGTGTCACCCAAGAGAAACTGATGCGGGACCACACGCCAGCTCGCTCCAGAGCTGAACTGCCTGTGTCTGCCACATGTCCTCTGCCTGAAGTCATGCTGCAGCTGCTGCTGCAGCCGCAGAAGCCTCCCAACCCAGCCCTGGGGGCGCGTTAGAACCTTTCACTGGCGTAAAAACATCGTTAGTCCTGTACGGCCGCTGAACGTCAAGCGTACAGGCACTGCCGAATGGGTTACGAGACCTCACAACTTTACAAGCGGTTGCGTTCCAAGCTGGAACGTGCTCCGACGCGATGTAATAAGAATATCAGCACGTGTCTTAACCATGGGACAGTCACATCTGAGGATTATGTTCGGGCCCTTGCGAAGAGTCTGGTTGACAGCAGTATCTCACTCTTTGTTTGCTGTTGCCCTGGCTGACAGCTTCAGCGGTCGGTTGAGTTGCTCCAATGAGCTTCATTGCAGGGTTTCGAAACACTTCCACGGCTGATCAACCAGCCGCGATCTCTGCAGTAACCTCTATGCTCGTCTGCTGACTTGGATGTCAACCTGCCCTTGTCTCGATCTTGCCTTCAGCTACTCACTGTGTTTAAGTTCACCCTTTTTGGTTTGTGGTATATAATCAGTGCATATGAATCTACTGCGATGCTGCAGCAAGGCACATCTCTCTTGCATGCGGCTTGCGCACAGCCAGCCTGCAGTCAACAGCTGCCAGGCGCAGTGAAGCTACTAGAAGTACTATCTGGTACAATATGTCATCATGTGCGTAACATAGCGCAGGCTGCTAGGCAGATGGAGCCCGCTGAATCTCCAACACTGATCATAAGCACTCAGCAGCAGCAACAGCATGGCCCGCTCACTACAAGCAGCAGCAAGGGTGTGCAGGCGTCACCCGACTCATCTAGTATGTCGACAGCACACAATCCAGCTCTGCAGGCCATGCAGCAGCAGCAGCAGCAAGTGGCGGTACCCGCTGTTGTGCAGCCACATCAGCCGCCTTCGCCTACAGGCGTCAAGAAAACCTTCTACAAAAGGAAGCTTCCGTGCCCACCGGCCACGGAGTTCAGTTCCAGGGAAGGTGCGTGTATTGATGCAGCAACATTGTGCTGGTGACCAGCTTGGCACTGCTGGTGCTGATTTCAAACTGCCCATCTGCTGCATGCCCCACTGCTGCCTCCCCAGCCAGTCAGGGCTCTTCAAAAATCGTCAGCCTCAGAAGTGTGCACATGTGGTCGATGTTTGCAGCCGCAGCCTGGCTGTTGCATTCACCACCTGGCCCCTTAGTGCAGCAGCGCCTATGCTGCTGCGCCTGTTCTGGCAGCACAGCATTGGTCAACATGGTGTAAGTCTCCAATGCTTGGGTGCATGCGCTGACACCTGCCACAATGTGTCTCGCCTCTGCCGCCGCAGGTCGCCTGTTGTTTGCAGAGGCGCTGCAGCAGGGCACCATGACGGGCTTCTTCAAGCTTGTCGAGCAGTACAGGTATGTACAATACCTGGGTGTGTCCGCCGCCGCCGCAGCAGCAGCAGCCGTGTTGGTTGCAACATCAATAGATCCAGCCTCGTCCGCAGTTTTGGAGTCTTCCGCCCCTATGCTCGAATCAGCGGGCCTGTCCTGACCTGTGTCCTTGACGCTGGCCTCATCACACTCACTGGACTGTGCAGCCCGCCTGCTGCGGCCTTGCCATCATCTCTATCATGCGCCCGCCCCCACCGTCCCTGCCCTGTCCTGTGTTGTCCTGCACCCTGAAAACTGCACATCGCTGGGCGCATGCAGCACGCAAGACGAGCCCGCCTTCTGCGGCCTTGCCAGCATTGCGATGGTGCTGAATGCGCTGAGCATCGACCCCAAGCGGCCCTGGAAGGGCAGCTGGAGGTGGTTCCATGAGGAGCTGCTGGACTGCTGCCTGCCGCTCAACAAGGTGGCTGTGGAGGGCGTGGTGCTCACACAGGTGGGGCGCGGGTAGTGGGTCACATAGGGGGTATTGGGTCAGATGGGGGGTATTGGGTCAGATAGGGGGTATTGGGCAGATCGGGGGTGGTGCGCGGTGGTGGGGGTGGTGCTCTGTGCTCACACAGGCGGGGCACGGGTATTGAGTATTTATGTGAAGTGGGGGGTTGCGCGGGGGGTTGGGGGCTGGGGGTGTGATCAAGCGGCCCAGGAGGCGGCCGTGCTCGCACAGGCTGTTGTCTTTTTGCATCACTGGGGTGACTGCAACTGGTGGTGTAGAGGGGGTGGTTTGGTGGGGGTGGTTTCGCAGGAGGTGCTTTCCAGTGTATTGTATCGTCTGCCCTGTGATGCACAACAACAATATATACGCTATGCTGAACACTGCATGTGGATAACTTGCAAACTTGAGGGCTTTGTGTTGAGTTTTCACTTGCTGTCGGGCTTATGATTGCATCTGAAATGTGTCTTGTTATGCTCAATGAAACATTGTCCATGCATGACATATGTGCTTTGTTGGACACATGATTTGTCCGCCCTGTGATGCACAACAACAATATATACGCTATGCTGAACCAACAGCATGTGGACAACTTGCAAACTTGAGGGCTTGTTTATGTTACGGCAGTGCTTGGACGAACTCACAAGTACTCAATGCACGTGCTTGCACCAGAGTCGCATCAAGGTGTGTTGGGTGCTTGCTGCACATTGCGCCATGCTGTGGCAGTGTTGGGGTCAGTGTTTTTTGCTGTGCTGGGTTGGTGTTGGTCATGGCAGGGCCTGAACCATGCTCTCCTGTGGCTTGCTGCATTATTGGTCATTGGTCACCTTGCAGGCTGCCTTGCCAGGTCCAGAGCAAGATGTGTAAACCTGTCATACAATGACCAGCCAACATGTCATGTCGCATGACAGAGGGCCAGTTCACTGTAGTTCGTAAGTCCCAGTGTGGCCTGCTGCTTTGCGTTATTCCTACCTGCAGGCCGCCTGCCTTGCCAAGTGCAACGGCGCCAACGTCACGCTGCACCGCAGCGGCACCTTCAGCCTGCAGCAGTTCCGGCAGGCCGTCGTGGACACCTGCACAAGTGGGGAGGAGCATCTTGTGGTGAGTGGCACAGGAGGCCCCGTTTTGGGCGGCTTGTATTGGCCAGCTGAGGCTGGGGGTAATGACAGTGAGTTCAGTGCAGTGAGCTAACAAAAGTGAAAGCAAGGCAGTTGTCATCGTGCAGCCTTCATCAAGTCATCTGCGTGCGACACACGTTCCCCATCTACGCCCCGGCATCTGCGGCAGCTACTCGCACCCCGTACGCCTAATTCCTGGCCTGCCATGCTGAGGTGTGCTGCGCCATGCTGTGCCGTGTTGGGCTCTTGCTCACCTGTGCCATGCTGTGCTGTGCTGTGCTCAGGTGAGCTACACCCGCAAGGCCTTTGGCCAGACTGGTGATGGCCACTTCAGTCCCATTGGGGGCTACCACAGTGCTCGGGACCTGGTGCTGATCCTGGACACGGTATGTGGTCTGTGTCCGGGCCTTGCACCAAACTACTAACTATGTTGCCTGCATGCTCACTGCCCCCTGCGTATCAGCTTGATTGTGTTCTGCCTGTTTTGGATTTTGCATTGTTGTTCTCAACACTCATGTTGCCTGGCAAGGCATGGAAACGACATCCCTGGCAGCCTTGTGCATGCTGGCTGTGCAGGATGTGGGCTGCTTTGTGCAGAGCCCGCGTCACGGCCTGCGTCAGTCACAGCCTGTCGACGTTCGAGCGTGAGTGTCGTCTTGATGCCACATAGTTGCCTTGATCATGCACGCCGCCCAACGCTACACCTTCAAACGTGTGTTGCTGCCGCTACCGCTGCCGCTGCCAACCCCTCCCACAGGCGCGCTTCAAGTACCCCCCACATTGGGTCCCCCTGCCGATGCTCTATGAGGCCATGAGCGCAATCGACCCCACCACGGGCCAGCCGCGCGGCTACCTGCGCCTCTCTGCCAACGTGCGCCCCGACAGCGTGCTGTTCACGCTGGACATACGGCCAGACGGCAGCTGGAGGGAGGCGGAGGCCTTCATCCAGTCCACGGCACCACAGCTCGTCCAGGTGGGTTGTTTGTGTGTGTGTTTCTGTGACGCTGTGTGTTGGGGAGGGGGGGTGGGGATGCAAATGGGGCGCCGGCAATGGGTGATGTGTACACCAGCTCATGGTGTTGGCTGTGCGCTGCAGGCATCTGCAATGGGGAGTCTTGTCATGGCCGCTTGCAAACGTGGTGCAACTCTGTGTCCCTCCCCCTCCCGCGTCACCCTGCCCTGCTTCACCCTGGCCTGCCTTGTTGAGGGTTGAGCTGTACCCGTAAAAAAGTATTCTTTCGTGTGCCAGTCCCGCAACTGACGCTGTTTTGTTGCTGTCTCTGTGCACGTGCTGCGTGTGCAGGCTGCAGCAGCAGCTGGCCAAGCCACGCCTGAGGCCTTGCTGCAGCGGCTGGTGGCCTTGGCACCCTTGGACAGCGTACCCAGCTTCATCGCGATGCGCTTTGCGGCGCAGAGCTGCGCGCGCGACCGCTGCGTACCACACACTGTGCGGCAGCAGGTGCTGCGGGAGCTGCGGGCGACACCCCTGCATCAGGTGCGTGTGCTTGTGGGCCCATATGGGGCAGCAGCTGCTGTGTGGTTGGGGCAGCAGCTGCTGGGCCAGAGCCATGCTCTGTGCCAGTTTGAGAGAGGGAAGGCATGCATATGTCGTACATGGTGTGGTTCTTCTGCATCGCCTCGAGTGGCAGGCGACCACATAGTGTGTTCTTGCTGCCTTTTGAGGTGCCTTGCAGTTGGCTGCAGTGGCTGCTTGTGCTTGGTGCTCTGGTGCGTAGATCTGAGGGAAGGTGTTGTGCACTGTTTGTTGTTGTGACTCTGCAGGCACTTGCGCCGCTGCTGACGCAGCACCTGGCCGAGCAGCAGGGGGACCAGCAGCAGCAGCAGGCGCATGAGCATAGCTTCCTGTCCGAGAAGCTGACAGTGCTGCTGCTGCTCCAGGAGCCCTCAGCCTGGGGCACTTCGGAGCTGTGGGCAGACCCAGCACAACTTGAGGCTTGGAAGCATCTGCTGGATGCATCAGCGGTCAGCATCCTAGATGGGGAGGTGGGATACCTGCGGCAGCAGCTGCACCACATTGAGGACATACTGCAGATCTCTGGCGGCGATGGCAGCGGTGATGGCGCTGCTGCTGGGTGCAACAGCTGCTCAGCAAGCCTCCCAGGAGGCAGCTCGTTTCCTGCGGTAGCAGCAGCAGCGATGGCGGCAACGGCAGCAGGCGTAGACGCCGCTGGACAGGCGCATGTGATCAGTGGCGTGCAGGAGGCGGGCGTAGCTGCAAGCAGCAGCCCGTGCAGCTCCTGTATCTTCCAGCATGACTGCAGCCTGAAGGGCTGTGTCAATCAGCATGGGGAGGTGGAAGTGCAGGCACATGGTGGTGCAGTCAGGAACGCACTTCAGCAGCAGCAGCAGAGGCTGGATCACCACCACCAGCAGCAGCAGCAGCCTGCAGCTGGTGACCTCAGCAGTCACGGCTGCTGCAGTAGCGGCCATGGGGAGGAACCCCTTTTGGCTAGCCATGGCTGCTGCTCTTGAGGCGGCTGTCAAGGTAAGCATGCTGTTGCATTGGTGTGCTGGGGACCAGCTTACTGTATCAGTGGCGACTGACGTCACAACGGAGGAGGGTTGCGTCAGTTGTTGTCAACAGCAGTTAATAGTTGCTGGTTGGCCATCACGATACAGGGATGGTGTTTGTGACCTGTGTCTGGCTGCTGTCGGTGTGGGTGTTTGGTAAGAGTTTTTGGTGCTTTGTGCATGCAAGGGTGGCCCTGTGCACATGTGTTGCCACTGTTTGACCTCTCAACAGGTGGCGATTGGCAGATGCAGCTCAAGCACATCTGTTGAATGGCGCAGTGAGCAAGGCGAAGCACGAGGCTGCTCTTCAACTGCAGGCAGCCAGTGGGTTTGTGCTGGCGAGCAGTGCCCAACCTGTATGGTGTGATGACCTCTTATGCTATTGAGCGCACCGCACAGGTGTCCTGAGCCTTCTGTAATCCTGTGGGAGACTTGCCAGAGGCAGTTGTGCTGGTAACAGTGCCCGCGCACACGTGCTGGTGCTGTGTACAAGACCTGTGTAGGTATTTTCATGTGCTTTGGGGGTTTTGCTACATCTGCCGCAAGGCAGGTGGTGGTTGCTTTGTTTCACGTGTCAGTGCTGAGGACCAGCACAGGACAGGTTCACAACTGCTTATATATCTGCACACAACGACTGCAGGGTTGTGGTGCTTGCTGCCAGGCTGTGCCAGGCGCAGGCCTGTGGTGTTGCTGCCGCAAGACTTGTGCCTTTGTGTGTCAGCATGCAAGTGTGTCGTTTGTTGAATTTGTACCAGGTTGGCAATTTTTGGCACTCCAGCAATGCAGGGGGCTGCCTGGTTCAGGAAGCTGCTGCCCAAGGCAGTCAATACAGTCTTTTGCCTTGCTGCATGGGCAGGGTGACTCTGGTCGACACTGTGTGGGATCTGATGAAGCTTGTGGAAAGCAGCTAGGTCATCCCTCCACTGCTGCGTAGGTGCTGTATTGGAGATGCATTGTGCAAAGGTGTAGCCAGTGCGTAACAGCGACAGCGTCTGCCCATATGGTGCCACCAAATACTGATGGGCGGTCACCACCAAAGCCTTGATGACCACACCACACCAACCCAACCCAGCACAGCACAGCTCAGACACCTGCACCCTCCAGTACTACTAGTGTGTGTTGCAGACTCCTTAGGGATACATACTCTCAGCACAGCTCAGCCACAGTTTAATGTCATTCCTAGAGGTCATCATGCGATGTTGCAGACTCCATGCCATGCCAAGTTGGCTTGACCAGGTGCCGGCAGGCCCACACAATCCAGCGACCGACAGTGCCCATCCTTTCTTGCATATACAACTAATCCAAAAAGGCGCCATCTTCCAGGAACGCTCGCGCCTCCTGCTCATCAAAGTCCCTCGCCAGCACAAACTGCACGCAGCGCGGCAGAGCCCTTGTAGCCGAAGATATGGTCCTGCTGCACTCCATGTCCCTTGTAAGGAACCGCAACGCAAAAGACGTTGCGTGAGGGAGGAACGAACTGTGCTTTGAACTG
>QAXK01012270.1:0-11345 GCA_004335735.1 Chlorella sp. KRBP | reverse complement strand
CACCTGTTGCATGCTGCTGGAGGGATCGTGTCAATCTACAACATAACTGGGAGCAGCAGCAGCAGCAGCAGCAGCAGCAAAGCAGCTGGCAGGGTCCAGGTACTACAGCAGAGTCGACAGTCTGTTGCACTGTCAGCGTTGATGTCAGCAGTGTCAGCGGGCTGTGACAGTGTGTTTGACCCCTCGGCAGTGTTTGATGCGGACGCCAGCAGGTTTGTGGTGTCTGCTACCTGTGGGGGCCAAGGCCTGGTGCTGCTGGCTGTGAGTGACACCAGCGATGCTGCTGGTGCTTGGTTCATCAGTGCGTTGGTGGCTGATGGGTCAGGCACATCACTTGCCTGCACTAGCCCCACAGCAGAAGCTGCCCTTGTGGACTACACCCAGCTGTCATACAATGCTGATGGGGTCTATGTGACCTACAAGTCCTTCTGCCCCAGCAACAGCAGCGCTGGAGGGGTAGGCTTGCTTGCATTGCCCAAATGGGCCCTGTGCAGAGGCGCACCAAGCTTCCAGTACCCCATCTACACTGGTGCTGAGCTGACAGCAGCACTGCAGGCAGCACAGGCACAGCACAGCAGCAGCAGCAGTGTGCAGGGCTCTGCTGGTATCAGTGCAGGTGGTGCCAGTGATGCAGCCAGAAGCCATTGCAGCCAGCTGGTCCCAGTCGTGCCTCAGGAGGCACAGGACGTTGGGGTGGGCACAGCGTTGTTTGTGTGCGAGGTGGGTTGTGCCGGCACAGCCTGCTTGAGCTGGCTGAAGTGCAGCGCAGCACTAGCCTGTGTGTGACGTAGCCCACGAGCAAGCCTGTGTGTGACGTAGCCCCATATAGCATATGGTCAGCCGGACAGCCTTTGATCAGATGCTGTAGTCCAGCGAGCTGACTGGCAACCAACTGCTATGGATTGATGAACTCTGCCATATCGTGACACCACTTTCACAACCTCCTGGCTGGTGTCCCTGCCTGCAGCTTTTAAGCCACAGTACCACAGCCCGCAGCCCTGGCCGCAGTGTGGCTGTGTTTACCCTTGCTGACACAGCCAGCCTGTGGCAGTATGGGGGCCCCACCACCAACACCAGTGCACCCCTGCTGGTGGCACAGGCGGTGCACCTGGACGCACCCCGTCCCCCAGTCACTGGCTTGCCCCTCAGGCAGCCGCAGGGGGCGCAGCCCCTGCAGCTGGGCACACGGCCCAGGGGCTTTTGGAATGGAGCGGTGAGCCTCACCGGCCTGAGGCTGGAGCTGCGCGTTTGATGCTAATGATACACACTGCATGACGTACAGTGACTGCAGCGGGCCCCGCTGCACCAAGGCTTGGTGTGGTGGTATTTGCATGCACATATAATTTGCATGACGACAGTACATACTGTCAATGTATTCACCTTATCGAATTAGAGCCTGCTTTCTCTCAACTGGGTGCCGCGACTGGTTGCAGGCGGTGCTGTCAGGCGGCCAGGTGTATCTTGCAACATCCACCATGGTGTCAGACAGAGCCAGCCCCAGCTACGGCCGGAGGCCAGCCATTGCTTGGGCTCAGCTGTCAGTAGCCACGTCTGTGCAGGGCACCGACGCCTGTTCACAAAGCAGGGCTGGTGTTGCAAGCAGGCAGGCATGGGATTGGGCCAAGAGCCACAGCAGTGACTGGGGCCATCAGGTTTGTGTGGCTCAGACGCATGGTTGTCCTGATCAGGGGTGGGTGTGCAGCTTCAGACAGTCATCTCACATGCAGGGAGAATTACCCTGGAAGCCACCTTTCCTATGTGTCAGTCCAGTCTGCCTCCTGCTTGCAACAGGAATGGCAGTTAGTGAGTATTTACTTGAGATGTGATGGCATTGCAGGAGCTGGCAAAATGGTCCCTGCAGCAGCTTTGCTGCTGGGCAGGCACTCTTATACAGCACAACCCATGGCCCCCGCCCTGCTGTGTTCATCAAGATGCGCAACTGGTGGGGGTCATGCTTGCTGTACTGCCGCCTGTGACTTGCAGGTCCCAGGTGCTGGCGCAGTGTCAAACAGCAGTGACAGGGCAGTGCACGCAGCTGGTTTACTGCCCATCCTGGGGGCTGCACAGTTTGCTGCTGTTGGGTTGTCACAGCTAGGTGCGTGGGGCTATGCCGCACAATCACCAGGATGCCAGGCTGGCAGGTTGCAGGCTGTGTGGGAGCAGCTCAGATGGTGCCAGTGGGACTTGCATGTGCGGTCATGTTCCCTTGTTGACAATAGCCGCTTGCACATATGTCATGTTGTGTTGCAGCATGGCACTGCAGGACACAGATGTGCACATGATGCTGCCTGTTCTGTGTCACTGCCTGCAGGTGCCAACCCTTGCACCTGCTACAGCTGCTTCTGGTGAGTGTCATGGTCGGGCAGATTCTAACGCTGCCACAGCTGCAGTGCAGAGGTCCATGGATGCACAGCTGCTGCTGCTGTGCTGCTCCCGACTTATGATGCAGTTGATCACTTCATCACACAGCTTATGTCTTGTCAGTTCACGACCAGCCTGCTGCTGCTCCTGCTGTGCTGCTGTGCTGCTGCTGATCATGATGATGTCAGGGGTGGTCAGTACAACAGGTACAGCGGCTACCAAGGAGGGGCTCTTGCAGGGACAGGGTCAGGTATGTCATTCAAACCATGGGCCTGGGGCTGTGACAGGGGTTGAACTGCACTATGAGTCAATACCCCATTATTTAAATTGTGGCATCAGGGCAGCTGCCGGTGGTTGGCAGTACTTGTCATGCGGGCCTTGCATCCTACAGTATAACTAGCGCTCCCGTTTGGGTGGCCTGATTGCGCAGCATAGGTCGGCACAGGAATGGCAGCTTGAGCCAAAGGCCAGGGTCGTTTCATGACTGGGTATACCCTGACATGGCCGGTGGTACTGCTGCTCGATGGCTGAGCTGGCTCTGTTTCACACACTGCCACCACTGCACACAGGCTTTGCAGCAGGAGGCTACTACTTCCAGCAAGGCGCCATGTCGCGTTGCCAGAGCTTCTGCACGCGCTGCTGGTATTATGGTTACCCAGGTGAGTCAATCGTTGTGGACCCTTGGTTTTGGGGGTTGTTCTGACATGCCTGGCACAGGACTGACTCTCAGTGAGAGTTCAGCAAGCTCACATGCATGCTGGCCTGCAAAGTGGAGCCACGAGCAACAGGGCAGCCAGGTTCACATGCATGCACATTGCAATACAAGCTGATGGTGTACCATGTGTTGGTGTCTGCTGCAGGCCATGGCTTTGGCAATGTGGGTGACGACAGGGCCTTTATGGACCTGCAGGCAGCTGCGCCCTTTGCTGCCAACGTCCCTGGAGCAACACCCGTTGATAACCCCAGCCTCAGCATAGACGCGGCGACACAGGCTGAACCCAGCAGCTTGTTTGCACCCTGCAACCGCACGGGCAGCCTGCAGGCGCAGGTGTTGCGGCAGGGTGTTGTGTCTCAAGGCGGGACCCAGCCCCTGGGCCTGGCATTCCCTGCCCTGGCTGTGGCACGAAGCGGGGAGCTGCTGCTGACATTCTCCTACTCGGGGCCTGGCGACGTGGATCAACGTGTGCCTGCATACCTCGGTGAGCAGGAGGGGCCTGGCATTGCGTGTGTGGGCAGCAGCAACACAGCAGCAAACTCACCAGCCCAGCAGCTGGCAGGGCAGTGAGTCACACATAACAGGGCTATGAGTATGGCTCACGTTGTGCTCAACATTCATCCTGAGCTGACACTGTGTGTGTCCTTGATTGCAGGTGCTGGGGCTGCCGTGGTGCAGCCAGGCAGCAACAGCAGCAGTGTGGTGGTGCTACAGCCTGGCAGAGGCACAGTTCAGCCAGCTGCCTTGGCAGGTGGTGCTGTGCCGCCCTCTGGGGGCTGGGCTGAGCTGTCAGCTGCAGCTGTGCAGGGAACATCTGGAACAGTGTTTACCGCCACCCACTTTGCATCTGCTGCTGTGATACAGGCCAGCAGCATTGGCACCTGGATCAGCAGTTGGCACCTGTGAAGGCATTTTGAGGCCTGAGCATTCTGCCAGCTGTTGTCTCGTCACGCTAGGAGGATCCCACGGCAATTGTGTGGATGTTTGAAGCGCTTTACGTGCGTAGGTCGTGTGCCAGGCATGTCTGTTTGGTATGTGCTGTCAGCTTAGAGCTCAGCGGCACACAGACGTGTCCAAGGTTACCGGCCAGCTTACTTCAGACGGTGTTCTGTCGCCCAATAAACAACTTGACAAGTACAAAGTGAGTTATTGATAATGAGTATGTTCACGCGATACGTTAACGACCACCTTTGCAGGAACGGGACAACCTGGCAGGTGGACGGTCACTGCAGCCGACCACAGCGCCGGTAAACAGTTCCAATAGCATAACCAGACCACGTATTTTATAAAGAGCTATTGCAGCTGTTGTCAGCACTGTGACATACAGTACCTGCCTCGGAATCGCCCATCTACTACAGCATACGCGTTCTGCTTGCAGCAAGAGCAGCTGCTATCGGCACACACATTGTCCAGATGTGATGGCATAGGGCATTAGTCTACGTGGTGTTACGGAGCTGATGTGCTGAGCTGGGCACGAGCTCAGAGCAGCACAACAGAGCAGGAACATGACAGGCAGCACCATCAACCCACACCAGCAGGTGTACATCAGCAAGTGGGTTACGTTTGCAGCATGTGCACTTCTACAGGTGGGTTGAACCGGCCAAAACCCGGAGGCTGATCTGATATGCTTACCCAAGTGGACCCAAAGATAAACAGCAGGGCAGAGCCCGCTGACAGCTTCAGCAGCAGGCAGCTGTGCCATGTGTGCTTGTTGTCTGCACGGCTCGTGCACCTACTCCTGCTAACTCAAAGCTGTCCATGGTGCTGCAGGCTTCAGCGGGTTTGGCATACAGTTTCAGTGTGTATGCCCCCACCATTAAGGACAGCCTGGACCTCACACAGACACAAGTTGCAACTGTGGGGTCGGCAGTGAACCTGGGAGGCTACTTTGCGATCCTCTCCGGGTCAATCTATGACTCACTCAAGGACTACCACAAACTGGGACCAAGGTGCAGTGCATGCTGCCCATCTGATGACAGCCGCCTACAACACACTTGCAAGCAGCTGCTGTGGCCTGACTGAGCCATTCTCCATGACACTGCAGCAGCAGGACAGTGTGGTTTGGCCAGCTGTGCAGGCAGTTCCAGCTTTGCAGCAGCTGCATCATCGCCTGGTTGTGTGCAGCAGATGCAGCTGGCGCCAGCGCCGTCGGTGATAGGCAGCTGATTACATTGTGTGCATGTTACTGCCTGTCTGCACATGCTGCTGTGAAGCCCAACTGGCCCTTGCGTGATCACTGCTGCTGTGCAGGCTGGTTGTTGCTTTGGGCAGCCTGTGCTGCTTGTGTGGGTACCTTGGCATGTACCTCATGGTGGCGGGGCAGGCGCCCAAGAGCTTCATTCAGCTCCTCATCTTTGCTGCCGCAGCAGGTGCGCAGTGCGTGTATGCCTCCTGGTCACACAGCAGCAGGCTGTCCTGCCTGGATTGTCAGCAGTGTCCTCATCGCCACTGCAGGGTTATCTTGGTGGCTATCAGGCATCATGTGTTGGCAGAGGCGAGGTGCATCAATCAAAGTCCTGTCACCAGCCGGCATGATGACTGTTGTGGAGGCTGCAGTTTGATGTTTGCGTGGTGCTGATCTTGGGACACCTGAGCTCAGCCCCCAGCACTGCACAAGACCGGCAGCACCATGCATGTGCGACCAGGCCAGCTTGACAAGCAGTTGCCGCAGATCACAGGGCAAACTGCTGCGGGGCATGCACATGACTTCATGCTGCTTGCGCCGGCGGCAGGTGCCCAGGCTATAGGAGCTGAGCTCAAAGCAGAACCCTTTGCTGCGCTGTTTGTTGTCACCCCTGCACGCACTGGCAGGCAACATGGGCACCTGGTATGACACGAGTGCGCTGGTCACCAGTGTGCGCAACTTTCCCAATGACAGGGGCTTTGTGGTGGGCGTGCTCAAGAGCTTCCTGGGCCTCAGCAGCAGCATCTTTACATCCATCTATGCCTGGTGAGACACACTGGCAGGCTGGAGTGGTCTGGTCGCACATCAGTGGACATGTTGTTGACCTGCGGTGCTGCATGTTAGGTGCATGCCTGCTCAGCAAGTTGCGAGCAGTGTGTGCCAGGCGCCTGGCTTGCAAGCAGCGGATGCAGCTCGCTTGTACAACAGTTGCATGAAGCCCTGTCTGGTAATATGTGGCACATGTAGACTGCACACCCTCGAATGCTGCAGTACCTCAGCCCCGCTATCACTTGCTCATTGAGCACTTGCACAAGCACGCGACTGTGCCTGTAACGTGTCTCTGGCTGTGCCACCCACCCCGTCACCCGATAAACCCACCTGGCCTGCCTGCCCGCCATTGTCTCCAGCGCGTTTGAGCCGGACGCAACCCGCTACCTGCTGATGCTGGCACTGGTGCCCAGCAGCCTGGGCCTGCTGTTCAGCCTGGGGCTCAACTACGTGCCCTTTGTGGAGACAAGTGAGGCGGCACACCCCAACTCACGCTGGAGTGCTCGCAGCAGGTGGGGCTTGGCAGCCTCAGGCAGGGGTGTTTGGAGAGGGGTGGGTGTTGATGCTGGACTATGCGCGCGGTGTTAGTCGCGCCAAGCTGTGGCTCATTGCAATGGAGTGCAGTGCTGCATGATTTTGTTATGCTTGTTAGGTACATCGTCAGCCTGCCAGCACTTTGCTGCAGCAGCGGGGGTTGGGTGCCTCATCAAGGCGCCATGGTTCTGGCAGTGCATTGCTGGCCGGTGCATCCAGCTCACATGCATGCTTTGGGCTTGAGCTTGAGGTCCCGCTGAGCTGCTGTTCCGCTGTCACGTGCTTGCTGCAGGTTCCTGA
Source organism: Chlorella sp. KRBP (assembly GCA_004335735.1). Classification (NCBI taxonomy): domain Eukaryota; kingdom Viridiplantae; phylum Chlorophyta; class Trebouxiophyceae; order Chlorellales; family Chlorellaceae; genus Chlorella; species Chlorella sp. KRBP. The sequence continues at coordinate 4,482 of QAXK01012270.1, read as the reverse complement.
TGGCATTCCTCATGGTTGGTGCACTGGCTGTGTTCCAGATGGGCTCAGCTGTGGTGCAGGGCGTGTATCATATGGGCCAGCTGGGGAAGAACATCGATGTGGTGGGTATGCTGGTGCTGCTGATGCTGGCGGCGCTGCTGCCAGTCTCGTGTGGCAGCTGGCGCGCCAGCTATGCACACCCATACATCCACACGCGAGAGAGCGAAGATGATGACGATGATGGTGACGGCGGCAGTAGGAGGCAGGCCTCTTTCGACAATCCAACGGGGAGGAGGCCCAGGTGGGTGGGGTGGGGTGGGCAGGTGTATGAGGCGTGTCACTCAGCAGCACTGCCCTGGCTTGAAAGTTCAGTGGCTTCATGACAGCTTTGTCACCACGTGCATCAAAACAGCACAAAGAACGTTGCAGCTCAGAGCAATGATGCACATGCGCTTGCCTCACAGCATGTCCTTTCATGTTGCTCTGCAGCACCGGGGCCCTGCCGGGCCACACGTCTGTCCCCCACCAGCGTGTTGGGGTGGGGCAGCTGCGCACCGTCAAGCCAGATGCGCCCAGGCCCTTTGGTCGCAACAGGCCGGCTGGCGCAGCAGCAGCAACAAACGGGCCAGGCAGCAGCAGCGGCAACTTGGTGGCGACTGGGCAGATCAGCAGCAGGCAGCACGTGAGCGTCCCTCTGCATGCCATGGCAGCAGCAGACGACTCGCACGAGGCGTCGCCCTTGCTGTCGCCTCATGACAGCAAGGGTGGGGTGCTGGGGACAGATGCAGCGCACAGCGCGCCAGGGCTGGGGGCGGGGCTGGCAGCACAGCGGGACCAGCCTGCCCTGCAAGTCAGCAGCCTCACGACACAGCAGATGCTGTGCACGCTAAACTTCTGGCTGCTGTTTGCGCAGTTCACGGTGGCCTCGGGCGCCAGTCTGGCATACCTGAACAACCTTGGACAGCTGGTGGTCAGCCTGGGTGGGGGTCAGAATGGCCAGGTGGTGTTTGTCAGCCTGTTCAGTGTGGCAAATGCGGCAGGTGAGTCTGCAAGGGTGTGTTTTGGGGGGGGAGTTGCCCAAGAGGTGCCCAGGGGTGATTGTCATTCATGTACTTCCATGCAGTGTGTGGTTGTGCCAGTCTGAGTGTACTTGTGCAGCTCTGCATGTGTTGGGGTGCATCGGCAGTTTACTGGAGGCTGTGTGAGCAGCTGCTGGGAGCCCTTCTGGTGCTGTTCTGTGGCGGGTCTGATGCATTGTCGGTGCAGTCATGGACCAAGCCTGCGACTTGGTACAGGGCAGCACGTGGCAAGCGTACAGACTGCACTTTCCGACAGAGCCTAGCAGTCATGCTTGTGATGAGGTGTGCATGCAGAGGATTGAGCAAACACGTCCACCACAGCGCTTCACCACCTGCCCTAGTGCCTACCTGTGTTGACTGGTGGTTGTGCCCTGTGCAGGCCGTCTTGTGATGGGCTACGTCCCAGAGCAGTACCTCCACAGCAGGGGCACGCCCCGCACAGTCTTCCTGACCATCACTGCTGCCATGCTGGCGGCTGCAGCACTCGCATGTGCATATGCAACCCTGGGCCACCTGTATGTCATCAGCTTGCTGATAGGCATGGCGTTTGGAGCTCACTGGAGCTTGCTGCCTGCTATCACAAGGTGAGCTGATACCCACTTATCGCCTGTCGATGTCCGTACATGTTGCACATCCTACTGGTGGTGTCGCAGTCAAGCTTTGCATCGTCAGCATCCCCGTACAGGGCCTGGAAGGTACAGGCGTTCTGATGCTGGTTCCGGCAGTAGGACCAGGGCTGGCTCCTCTGTGCATGCATGTCCCAATGCAGAGGGGCATGCTAAGGGCTATTGTTTGTTGCTGCTGCAGTGATCTGTTTGGACTGAAGCACTTTGCAGCAAACTACACTACGCTGCAGGTGAGCTGCTGCCATGCCCTGCAATAGGAAGTTGGTGCCCTCAGGGTGCCTCATGCCACTGCTAGTGTGTGGCCTCCTGTTTGAAGGCTGGCATGGGTTGTGACTGGCATGTGGTTGTGCAGTGATGATGTGACATGCTCGCCAATGGTTGCTGACGCCTGCTGCTGCTGCCGTGCTTGCCCCTGCAGTTTGCCCCTGCTGCCGGCAGTTACCTGCTTGCGACCGGCCTTACGGGTTGGCTGTACGACAGGGCGGCAGCAGCACATGGTGACCCACACCAATGCATCGGACCCGACTGCTTCAGGGATGCGTTCTTGATCCTAGCTGGGCTGGCTGGGCTGACCAGCATAGCTTGCAGTGTCGCTACAGCGCGCAGCCGGCGGGCGTATCAAGCAGTAGCTCAGCATCTGAGGCAGGTTGACATTGCTGAGGGCAATGCATCAGGGGAGCACTGAGTGCCACAGGGGTATCAAGTCCTGTCGATATGGTGACACGCGCTGCATGCATACTCAGCACGCATGACAGGGGTCTGCACTGGGTGAGGCCTGCATGATCTGTTGACCTGCAGGGCATTGCTGGGGGTGCCATATTTGGGCACGTGGTCTGGTCGCCAGGCAGAGGCTCTCAGTGACTGCGGGTGTTTGTTCTGTGCAGCTTGACCCTTGATGACTGGTGCGACATGCTGCCCGACACCCAACAGTGCTGCGCATTCGCAGGCTGGGGGTTGAGCAATTGATCAGATGGTTAAGTGTGCATGTCAGCTGACAGCAGGCATGTCTGTTTGAAGGGTGCTGATCGCATGAAATTGGCTTGTCAATGACAGGCTGTCACAGTGTGAAGGGAGTAATGTAACAAGCGGATGCATCTGCCCTTCAAACACGGGACACCCATTGACGAAGTATGCCTCGTTCATACACTACAAAGCTGCACTGGGCCCTTGCTCTCAGATCTGATCAGGGGAGCCCTGGCATTGACTAGGGGGTGCACTTCGACCAGCGGTCTTGGCATGCGGTAAATCGTCCGGCTGCTGTGATTGTGTTCGCACCTGTGCGCCCAGATATCAGCTGAAGACGGTCAATTCAGGCCTCAGTGAGCTCCTCCGGGCGTAGCTAGCCACATGACACCCTGCTTAGTCAGTAACTGATCCCCTCATTTGTGTGGCAGTTCGATTCCCACCAGGTGCCAGGCGAATGCGCCAGAGCGATCGCTTGGCCGCATGGCCGCTTGATGCATTGTGGTATATGCGAAGTTGACGTTTGTCTTCATGGAGGCTGTCCTGAGCGACGACGAGGACTTTCAACCCCCCTCCACAACATCTCGACGCTTCAAAAACGCAAGGCGCACTCGCACCAGCACCCCAGGGGTGTCATCATCCTTACAAAGATTCAAATCAAGTGTCAAAACTCAGCAACGTCAGCAGAGCTTGCAGGAGGCACTCAACAGTGATGGAACTGCTGCACTTGCCCCACCACAGCCAGCACACACTGCTCACGCACACAGCAAGCCAGCTGTTGTGAGCAGCACGTCTGTAACTGGCTTGAAGCAGGTTCTGGACGGTCCTGATCAGTCACCTACAGCAGCTGGCTGTTGCGAGGCACCCTCTGCAGGGAACAGCGACAGTGCTGAACAGCATGCCGAGCAGTTGCTGCAACCGTCCGATCACCTGATGCTGGACGGCCGTGACAGGCCCTGCTGCCCTATCTGCAGTGCTGACTTGACACTTATCTCAGACACAGAGGCAGGCAGGGCTGCTCATGTGAATGCCTGCCTAGATGCAGCAGCAGCAGCATCCCCAGGGCTGGTGCCAGCAGCAGCAGCAAGGGGCACAGGCCCCATAGCAGCAGCAGAAGCAGCAGACCTCCCACTGGTGTTGCAGAGTGATGATGAGGCGATGCAGCGCGAAGGCAGCCCACCTCTTTACCATGAGCAGCTCCACACTGCACAACAGAGGTACGCATCATCGCCACAACCTCCAAGCAGAGTTGTTTACCTCAGGCCCCTGTCATCACGCGGTACATACGCACTGCAAGCACGTCATAGCAGACCTGTGTGCTCCTAGCCTGTGCAGCCCTCATCACCCTGCTTTGGTGGTCCTGCAGGTTGGTGGGCACTGGTCCTGATTGGGCTGCAGGGCTCTCCAGTGATGCAGAGCTGGGCCCCAGCGCGTTGCCAGGCCTGCATGCAGATCAGCCCCTGGTGAGGCCCATTGCATGGCTGCGGGAATACCTGCTGGGAACGCAGCAGCCAGACCTTGACACTGCTGCAGGGGCGCTCCATGAGGCCTCAAACCTGAGTCTGCATGTGGTGCATGTGATGCAGCCGACAAGCTTCAGTGGTAAATGAAAGTGTCTCGTAAGCCGCACATGCAGTGACCTCAATTTGCATCTGAATATGCTCGAGCTGTGTATGGTGCTGTCTTTGGTGTGCTGCCTGCTCTGTGTGTGTGTGCAGGACCGTGCCATTTCTGCCAGTGAGCTGCACAGCAGGGCCCATGGGGCCGCCACCACCACTGCAGCCGATGGTGCACAGGCCTTGCACGGGGCCGTGCCCAGCAGCCTGCAGCAGCAG
>QAXK01012269.1:0-10308 GCA_004335735.1 Chlorella sp. KRBP | reverse complement strand
CAGGCAGGCAGGCAGGCGCAACGAGAGAGGCAAGGGCCAGTTGACCATCACCTGTCAGCACCGCGCGGCAGTGCACGCCCGTGAGGCCGGCATGCTGTTCAGCTATGGTTGCAAGCCGCACAGGCACTCAGTACGGCGGCCTTGTAGTTCCCCTTCATGGTGCCTACCCAGCGACCAGTATACCAGCCAGCGTTGCTGCCAGTATGGCCTGGGTTGCCAAGGTTTTGCCGATCACGACAAATAGTTTGCAGCAGTTGTGCTGCACCAAGGTGTTCAGTAGCTTTGGAGAGTTGCATGAGTTCACCACCAGGGCATGTTGCTCCGGATTGATGGATTGCACTCGGAGGGCTGCCCTGTTCCACACCTGGTGGGTGGCCGAGCTGATACTGTATGCACCCAATGATGTCAAGCGGCTGCCGCTGAAGAGAGCTCACTTGGTTCAGTCACTGACTGTAAGCTTGGCTCTAGCTCCTGGCCGAAGAAACAAGCAAGCTGAGCAACCAGATCCTGGAGCTTTGGTAGCACGGTGGGGAAGTCTGCTTTTGCAGTCTGGACCATTGTGAAGCTGATCCACAGCACTCTGCCGTGGACACCCGACTTATTGCAGGATTGGGGGGCAGCTTCCAACTGGCTGCAGCCAATGCCAACCGCTGGGCTGAACGTTGACCGTAATTGCTACACAGTGGCTGAGGGTTGGTAGTTTTCTGGCCTTCTGAGTCCGTCACAACATTGGGCAGGGCCCTGAGAGCATGGCCCGGAAGTGCAGGAAGGCAGGCCCCTGTTGTGGGCTGAGCTGCCATTTGGCAAGTTGCTGCTAGCGAAATAGGTTGTTAGGCATCCTCAGGTGTCCTTTATAGGTACTGTAGAGGTCTAGAAAGGGTTCCAGGGGTCAGCAGCAGTTGATCACAGTCATCACCGCATGACCAGAGCGCAATCGACAAACAATCAGACTGCTACAACGATTTTACTCGCGTAATAGTATATGTGAACGATGCATTACTACTGCTGCTTCTGCGCGCTGACCAGGCCTGCAGCCTGTGCTTGAACATTGACATATTGCAGCGTAGGCTGTCTTTGTGGTACGGAGCAGCCACTGAACGTCATCAGCACTCTAACAAGACAGCAAGCGTGCGAACACACGCCAATGGGCCGACCAGGCCGGGGTTCTAGTGGTGCCAGAATGGAAACGTGTGACCAAGAAGTGCCACAGCATTGCACGCATGCACCCTGCTTTGGATAATGTGCAGGCATTTAGTTTGACTGGTTTGATTTTATTTGATGCATTGTTTGTACTGTACCCGCAAAGAGATTACAGGATCTACCACATGCCTTCCCTGAAAGCAACCGACGGTGGTGCTGCATACTCCATCACGCAAGAATTGGACAATGCGACGGTCTTGGTTACTGGTGGGTTGCTAGCGTGACTTCGTTGAGCTGTTGCCGAAGTAGTGTGCTTGACCACCTAGCTTGACCATCTCGCAGCTGTCACCATTTCTGCCTGCTGCTGCTGTTCAGAACGATATCAACTTGAACTTGAACCTCGATCTTGATCTAGTTCGTGCACACCCTGCAGCCAGCTGTAGCTTGCTTTGTAATCCAGCTGTTCAACTGAAACAGCTCACTGTTGTCCTGTGCCACCTGACCTGCAGGCGCCTCTGGTTACCTAGGCTCACTTCTGGTGGAGCAGCTGCTGCGCACTACTGACGTCAAGCGCATCTACGTGCTCATGCGGGGCAAGGCAGGCTGCACAGCTCGCGAGAGGCTGACCCGCCTCCTGAACAGCGGCCTGTTCCACCTGGTCAGGGATGACCTGGGCTTGCAGGACAAGGTGCACATGCTGGAGGGTGACCTTGTCAGCGATGACTTGGGTCTGTCTCAGGGTGACCAGATCAAGGTCCTGTCCGAGGTCCAAGTCGTCTTCCACTGTGCTGCATCCATAGAGCTGGAGGCAGACATCCAGGACACGCTGAGCAGCAACTACCTGGGCACCCGCAGGCTGCTGCTGCTGGCCACACAGATGCAGCGGCTGCGCTGCTTCCTGCATGTGTCCACAGCCTTTGTCAATGCCAACCAACCCCGGGGCAGCATGATCGAGGAGAGGCTCTACCCACTCAAGCTGGGTGCAGGGGAGGCCAGCCATGCAGAGGTTGTAGAGGAGTTGATGTTCCTCAACCCAGAGGATGCCAACGTCAGGGTGAGTTGCTTCCATGAATTTCAGCCCAAATTGCGGACTGTGATCACGCGTTGAGGTCTGCAGCACTGCGCAGCACACTACCATCAAGTGCAACTGTATTGCAGTCATTTGGTCACAGGCGGTCAACTGCAGTTGGGCCTGCTTTCAAAACGAATGCAATGTGCTGACAGGTCCATGCTATGCTGGTCCATATGCACACGTCCTTGCAGGCACGGATGCTGATGGATTTGTGGGACTTCCCAAACACCTACACCCTGGGCAAACACCTGACAGAGCAGCAGGTACGATCCCTCAATGACATCATGGGGTGATGGGCTGGTGACCTGCAAATCAGGAGGCTTACTGTGGTGGCTGGTTCAACAGCAGCCTCCAAGATGCTCAGCAAAAGCCTGCACAATGCGTATGGTCATTGATAGTGTGCTGTACCAGTGTTGTCACAGGTCAAGCTCTGGTCAGGAGATGGTCTCAACAGCAACACCAGAATGTGCCTAGCACAGGGCAGTGTTGTGATGAGTTTGGCCAGCAGCCTGGTCACTCCATGTCATTCTTTCTTGTTCATTGCAAGCTTCAGCTCTGCAAGCATCAGGCTTGCTGAGCCAGGCGTGGTTGCACCTTGCGCTCTCCTTGCAGGTGTGTGACTATCACAATCAGGGCCTGCCAGTCGCCATTGTCAGGCCATCACTTGTGGGGGGTGTTGCAGGAGCACCCTACCCAGGGTACTCCGGCAACCTAGCCGGCCCGGTGAGTAATCTGACGTGGTGCACTGAACCATGCAGCTACCTGTGCATCACTGTAGCTCTCAGCTGCCGGGTTGACTGGTTCTTGCTGCAAGCATGAACTTCGGATCACCCAATGCATTTTGCTGCACATTGTAGACAGCAGGCACTGCCTGGTAGTGGCAGCACACCCGTTGATTGCACTTGCCTTTCGAAGGTATTCAGTCGACCCTTGATTGCGCACCCTGTGTCAGTTGACCCAGTTGTATTGAGTTGACCCTTGATAGACATAGCCTTGTTCATGTCATGTAGTCAGAATCATGCCAGTCCACATCCAGTACTGCCTAATGCTTGGCAGCCTGCACGCACCTGTTCTGAACGCTCATCATGCTGTAGGTCTGCAAGGCCCGTGGCATGTCTGCTCACAAGTGCTGTGCATGTCACACTGCGCAGGTTGGGCTGGCGCTGGCGATGGCCATTGGCATGTTTGATTGCGTCGACTCAGTAGCACTGGTGCCCACACACGTGTGGGATGCAGTGCCCAGTGACGTGGTGACATCTGCCATCCTGGCTGCAGCAGCAGCCGTGTGTGCTGGCTTGGACTTCACGTGCATGGGCGCTGCTGGCAGCTCCTCAGCTGACCCGTTTATCATTCATGCAGGTGTGTCAGTGCTGACAGCCCACAGCCCTGAGCTTCTAGCTAGCCAGCAAACCAGCCAGCCAGCAGCATCTGTGGTGTGTCAATATAGTAAGCATACTTACGTTACACTCAGGGGTGAGCACGATGCCATGTGGCACAGGGCTCAAGCAGTGAGACAGCTGGGTCCACCAGGGTTGCCCGAGCTGCTCTTGCCGAGGACTGTTGTGTGGCTGAAACCCTGGGTCTATCAAACACAAGCTCTGTTGGTTCCGCTGTCCAATCATTGTAACGAAACGTCTGGTCGCCTTTATGGTGCCACCTTTTCCTGCTCTGCAGGCACCAGCTGCACCTACCCCATCAGCTTTGCAGAGTCGCAGCACACTGCATATGCCTTCATGCAGAACAACCCACCAGTAAGTGCACCAGAACAGTCTGCTCACAAGACGCGCAGCAACAGCTTATAAAGCTCTTGAGGACTTCCGTGCATGTAGCTTTCATCAACCTCATCAACCTGAATAGCAGCACTGCAACCAACACCAGACGGATGGAAACTTCCCGTTCGACTCTTGGCCCAAGTACAGCTTTCAAAGCAGGCTGCTTCACACCTGGTTGACCTGCATGCAGCCCTTCCGCCTCCCTGGAGCAGTGCTGTTCAAGGTGCCAGTGGACTACAGGCCAAATGAGAGGGCTGTGCAGTGGAGGAAAACCATGGTGGCATGGAAGGTGAGCAACCCTGCAAAGCCTGGCGCATGCCTAGAGGCCAACATCACTGCATTGCTGTTGCAGCGCATGTATTATATCTGCTGTAGTAGGTGCACCTATACCAAGTGGTTGTCGGGTTGACTGGAGCTCTCAGAGTCAATGCAACACCGAGGCTGGCAGGCCTATGATAGTGCTGACCATTGATGCTGAGCAGTGACACTGTGTTCTTTGTGTACTCGTTGTTGCAGGTGTGGCTGTGCGTCAAGGCACTGACACTGCTCGGGCAGCACAAAGCAGCCAAGAAACTGACATATGGTGAGCTCAGCTGGTGCGCATTGGCAAGAAAAGAGATTCAGAAATCACACATCAGCTGACTGAAACAGTCTGCCGTAGTGTTGTACAGCACAGAGTACTTCAACCATCATGACATGCAAAGACCATGATAGCACGGCTCAGCAAAACGATGCAAAAGCAGCAAAGCAATGCACTGCAGGGCCATCTGAGATGTCGTTGTCGTTCAGGACTCCCAACGGGCACAGCAACAGCGTGGTGTATATGCGCCGAACTAGTGATGTGCGCTGCTGTGCAGGTCACATGTGCTGGGCAGTCCAGAATGCCACCAAGACTGACAGGAACCTGATCTTTGACGCAAGCAACCTCAAGACTCTGGCTGCACGCCTGAACCCCACAGATGCAGGTGTGCCCACAGTGACTCTCAGGCGCTGCAGATTGTGGTCCACACAAACATGCGTGATCAGCTCAGCTTGGTCCATGAATCTCCTTGAAATGCTGGCTGGCCCTTGTCAGCGCCGCCAACCTACCTGTGGAGCATCGCTGGCCATCAAGCCACAAGCTACACCGCGCAGCTAGCTGGCTGCTAGTACCCTCCATTGCCTGCATTTAATTTGTTTTATGCTTGACGCTTATCGCCCGCCAATCGCACCAATCCCTGATGCAGCAACTTGCAACTCCATGGCATGCATAGCACCATAGAGCAGGGCAAGCTTGCAGAAGTGGCATGCAACAGCGACTAGTAGCCACACATCTGCCTGTACCATACACATGTGCTCATTGTCAGGGCACAGTGCATACCCCTCAAGGGGCTGTGAGCTAAAAAACCCACCCTGTTTGTCCCTTGTCGCTTGTGCAGCAAGCGGGCACTTCACCATCACATGGACACTCAAGAGCTCCAAGGCTATGGGTGGATGGCCGCGACACACGGCGACTTGCCTTGCAGGCATGTACCGAAAGGTGTTTGGGATCACAGCACTCAAGCACGTGCAGCATGACTTCAGGTTCATACCACACAAGACACCCGGAGTGCAGGCAGCAGCAGCAGCAGTCACGGGCCAGCACAAACTGAGGTGAGTGCACACTTGTGCCGCAGCTAACACTGACAAGCCGATGCAGCATACTGCATCATAGCCATGTACTTTTGTGCTTGCGTTCTCTGTTCTGCTGCGTGACATCTGCTGCAGTTGGCATCACAGCAAGTAACAGGTGGCCGCATCAGGCCTATCAGGGATCATCCTCCTGTGTTGACGTCAGGTGTGTGTGCTGCTGTGATGTTCACACCGCAGGTCCGATACCATCAGTGACGCTGACCCACTCAGTGCTGCAGCTGCAGTGCCAGCTGGTGTTCAGCTCAAGGCCACTCAAGGCATGGGAGCATCAGTACTCAACGTCACAGCACGTACTTCAAGTGCAGGAGGCAACCATGGTCTGCCATCCATCGACAGCACACTGGGAGGCAGCGAGCAGCTGGCTGCTGATACACCTCACTTGGTGTCCCTTACGGACATCAACAGCAGCGACCAGGCACGGTGCAAGGCGCCAGCCGGCAGCCACCGCAGTGAGAAACAGTAGATGCCGCTCATTACAGCACATGTCATCATCTCCTCACTGACATGACATCATCCCATGCAGAGACAAAAGGACGACTATGCACAGCTCACAGCATGCAGCTGATCAGACGGCTGTGGAGAGGTCGACTGGACAGCCAAACAGTGCTGCATGTTGCATTGTCTGGCATTGCCTGTCGGCAACACACACCCAGACAGCATCTTGGGTGGTGGAGGTTTGTAGAGGATAGACAAGTGTTTGGCATGAAGTCATGAACACCACAACATAACATCACAATTCAGTAGGTTTATCTGATTGAGTGCCGTTTGGTTAGCATGTGGTTTGCAGTCAGAGAAGGCCCTGTTGCACATCGGTTGGTTTTATGCTGGCATGCATTCATAACAACAAAGACACACCATCTGTGACCTTGGTCACGTACTATGTTAGCGCATGCCACATGGGTGTTGTCAAGCTGCACAAACTGGGCATAACATGCATCTGGTGCTTGCCTGTCATGAAGAATGAAATTTGATGTGCTGGTACATGTGTGCATGATGTTTTCTTTCAGAGCAGTGCATCCTTTATTTTGAAGTCAGTGCAGCATGGTGGTAGCCTGCGGCTTACTGATGCTGGTGACACCTTGACCCTACGCTGATCTGTACTACATCAGACGTTGCCTATTAAGTGTGGTGGCACGCCGGGCAAAGTTTGCTGAACATGCTGGTGATGTGGTATGTACTTGTCAAACCTCACAAAGGGCTGACTCATGGGTGTGTGAAAGGTTAGTTTCAATACGTGTGGAGAGTGACTTCTGGCTCACTCTGAGTATGCTCCCCCAGTGGTGAAGCACTTGTTTTCACCCAGGTGTGTAAGTCTTGATGTGGCAATCCATAGGCGCAAGCCATAGTATGTCCGTTGCTGATGTGTAATATGCATGAAGGTTCCTTGCCAGTAGCTTTGAATGCAGCCCTCCTGCCGTTTGAGCTGGTCGGGAACTACCAGTTGCATGCAGAATTGTATGAGCTGTAGCCAGGGATGTGTTACCTCACTTGCAGCAGCAGAAGCCCTTTCAACTCCCAGCACCTAAAAAACCTGCCAAGACTGAGCCAAGAGTGACTGTGCAAGTGACGGTGTGGCACTTACAAGCAAAACGTGTGGCACTAACAAGCGGCTTGGCGTGCTCAGCCTCAAATTGGTCAATCAGTTTACTATCAGCTCACCGCCTGTGCTGCACGAAACAAGCCGTTGCAGGCTGTAGCGTCAGACTTTGTTGCAGTGCTGCCGACCATTGTGCAGCAAGCCTGCACTGCACAGCTTACCATAACAACACAGCTGTCGACGTCCCAAGGCCCCACAAAGCACTCACTACGGCTGCACTGGCTGTTGCTGCTTCACTGCATGTGCCTCTGTGATGGTCCCCATGCAACTGCTGATACATGTATCCTGCTGCTTTCTTGGCACAAACAGTGGCCAGCACAACAGAGGACATGTGATAAATGCCCCAGTAGCATTGATACATCAGGCAGTTGCGGTGCACACTCTTGACTCCCAGCCGGGCTCCTTGTTTCATCACAATCAGTACCTGGGACGAGGGGGTGATGCGCTGTCCTGCTCGGATGGGCGGGATGACATCCACATTGCCACAAGACCCGCGACGAAAGCCACGGTGATGACGACACCGAGCATCGCCAGGAGCTGTTTCAGCTCACTGGCGCCAAAGGCCTGCTTGCCCGCCTGTTTGGCCATGCATTTTTGGCCCTGCTGCATTGATGCAGACAACTGCCGTGCCTCGGCCAGTGTCTTGCAAGCCTCCTTGAGCGCGCTTGTGCTCTCGTCGTCTTTGCTGATGGCATCTGCAAGGCGAGCTCGGGCCTCGGCACCATCTGCCACTGCTGCCCTGAGAGCCTCGGCCACATCAGTGCGGTCCTTCTCTAGCTCAGCACGGCCCCTGTCAAGCTCCGCTCGGCTTACTGCGAGCTCCGCAGCGACCTCCTCCAGCCTGATCTGCTCTGCTGCAAGTTTCTGCAGCTTGCAGCCATCTGCAGAGCTAAGATTGCGCAGGATCGCTGCACGTTTCTCCTCAAACCTGCTCAGCTCTACCTGGTGCTCAAGGGCGCGGGAATCGAACTTTGCTTCGTGCTCCTGCATGCGCGCCTCATGCTCTGCCTCCATGCGTGCCTGCTGTGCAACACGCGCTGCCTGCTGCGCGCCCCATGCATCCTGGTCCTCCTGGAGCTTGGCACGGTCAGACGCAAGCTGCGCGCGGTTTGCATCAAGCTCGGCCTGCTGCTGCCTGCACTGGGCCTGCTGCTGCCTCAGTGCCCTCTTCTCAGCTTTGACCTGGTCCTGCAGCTCCTTCAACTGTGCTGACTGCGTTGCATGCCACTGCTTGTTGCCTTTTGGGTGTGTGTCCTGCAGCACTTTCGTGCCCTTGAGCTGCTCATATGCCTTGGTTTCCAATGCCAGCTTCTCTGTCAGAACATTGTAGGCCGCTTGCTTTGTTAGCATCTGCTCCTGCAGTGTGCTGAGCGCTGCCTGCTGTGCCTTGACCTTGTCTTGCAGGGTTCTGTAGGCTGCATGCTTTCTGTCAAAGCTGTCCAGCAGTCTGACCTTGGCTGCCTGCTTGTCACTGAGCTCCTGCTTCACTCGATGCAGCTCCTGCAGCACATCCTGCAGGTCCCTGCGGCCTGTGGCCAGCTCGTGCCGCAGCTGCAGCATCTCCTGCTGTTCTCTCTCATCCATGGCTGGCAGGTGGCCCTGGTAAGCTCCCAAGCTGGCAGAGGGCTTGGGCTGTATTGGATCCTGCTGCTCTTTGTATGCAACAGCCATCTTGCCAACCAGCCGCTGCAGTGAAGCCATCTTCTTGTTGCCATCGGGCTGGGAGTCTGCTGCTGCCAGTTCGTCACTGGCCTGCATCCACATCTTGGCAAAGACTGCGGCAACTTTGAAGTCCTGTTTGGGCAGGGTGTGCTGCAGAGTTGTTGCTGTGGAGGTGCGGTTGATGTCTGCTGCTGCACGCAACAACTTCTGCATCACCCCCAGCACTGCGAGGCTCCAAGCTCTCTTGAATCAGCCACAGCAACCGCGGACCTGACCAGTGTCAGTGCTGTCTTATTCATGTCCGTTGCGCTGGCCTGTGGCATGCTGCTGGTTTGCTGTACCATGTGCTGCAGCAGGCAGTCCAGCACTGCCATGTTTCCTGCCATTGCTGCTGCTGTCAGCACTGTCTGGCCCTTCATGTCAGCACTGTCTGGCCCTGCAACGCAGCACCAGCTGTCAGCAGAACCTGCAGCACATCTGTGCTGACTGAGGCTGACTCAACAGCCAGGTGAAGGGCAGTCTGGCCCGAGTCTCGCAGAGCTGCTTCCAGGCGGGCATTGTTGACAATGAGCACCCGTGCTACGTCTGTGTGCCCGCCCTGCACTGCTGCATGAAGCGGTGTCCAGCCATGCTGTGCTGCGCACCTCACATCTGCTCCTGCATCCACCAGCTGCTGCACGACACCAACATGGCCATGCATGGCAGCCATGAACAGGGCATTCCTGGCCTCACTGTCCACTGTCTTGGTCAAAGCCCCTCTGTGCAGGAGCGCCTGCACTGCGGCTGTGTGCCCTGCTGCTGCTGCCAGGTGGAGTGGGGTCTGTGCCTGGTCATCAATCGCATACACTAGCCCTGCCTCACTTGCTTCCAGAATCAGTCTCAGGCACTCCGTGCAGCCACTGCTAGCTGCTGCGTGCATTGCTGTGCGGCCAGTGCTGTCTCTGCTGGACACATCAGCACCAGAGTTGAGCAGGGACCTGACCTTGTCTGCTTGCTTCTGCTGTGCTGCCAGGATCAGGTCCATGTTGGCACCAGGGTTGGGGGCATCCCATTGACGGGCCCACCTTGCAGCCATGCCACGCAGAGTGCATGCTGTGTCTTGGTGGCCGCCTGCTTCTGCAACCTGCAAGGCTGTGGTGCCAGTGTCATCCACTGCGTTGATGTCCATGCCAACCTGCAGCATGGCTTCAGCCAGGTGCCGCACTGTGCCAACGTGCCCGCCTGCTGCTGCTGCCACGAGGGGGCAAACAGCAAGCTGAGCCGGCTCAGACTGTGCAGTGCCGTCCAGCAAGGCTTTGACTATGTCACGGAATCCGTTTTGTGCTGCGAGGTACAGGGCTGTGTGCCCGTCAGAGTTGACAGCATTGGTGTTGACACCTCCCTGCAGCAGCTGC
>QAXK01012265.1:0-17723 GCA_004335735.1 Chlorella sp. KRBP | reverse complement strand
CACAGCACAGCACGACGCAGTAGCATTGCCAGGCATGGGTGACGCACAGTGAGGCGACCAGCTGCATTGACAATGGGGTGTTTGGTGTCATGCGCAACACTGTTGCAACACTGTTAATTAAACAGTGGGCATATAAGTATACCAAGCTGCAGGCGTGTGTCTTGAGGTCACACATTTTGTACCGAGGCACACATGTGTGCCCTTGCTGAATGTACATCCAGTCAGGCCCCTGCTTGGATCTGTGACAACTCGTTTCCAGGGTGGCCCATGGCCTATTGACCTAGTGGTAGGTGGTGTGGAACCTGCACGCATGCTTGTACAGAGGTGTGCATGTGGCGGCGCACCTGCATGTGTGCCAGGGTCTGCTTCTGGGCCTCTGTCAGGGTGTCCTTCTGAGGCAGGGCAGAGTGCCGCTGCTTGGCGCCTGTGGGGTCGCTCTTGGATCTGTGGACATGGTCGCTGCTGCTGTGCTGCTGCTCCTTGTGTACTTGGTCGCTGTGCAGCTGGTCTTTGTCTGCGAGTGTGCCTGCTGGGGCTGAGGGAGGGCTCTTGAGGGCAGGCCGCTCAACGTCAGCTGTGTTGAGCATGGCATGACAGAGGCAAGTTGACAAGAGTGTGTTGCAGTATGGCATCAGCAAAGTGCCTGGTGGCTGCCCAAACTTTGAACAACAACGTGCATGCGGAAATATGCAGCTGCCTGTGGTAAGCCCAACCAGCACTATCTTTGACTGCACACATATAGGCTGCAGACAGCTGGAGACACCCCAAGCAACGCACTGGCAGTCACGCCCACTGCCTGATGAGCCAAGCAGCCTGGCGGATGATAAACGTTACAGCTTCTTCACAGTATCAAAAACGCTTCCTGGGGCAGTTTGCACAGGAATGGTCACATGGCTGCTCACCAGTGCTGGAGAGCTCCTGAACTGCTGGCTCTGCTGCTGCCTTAGACTTGCCAAAGATACCCATGGCACGATGCAGAGAACACTACTTGCTGTGTCTAGAGCAAGCTATCAGTAGAACAGGTCAAATGTGACTAGCGTGGCACACCAGTCGTCCAACTGGAACAAGCTGTCCCCTGCCCAGCAGCAGACTGACTGCAGCTATGAACTGCAGCTGAAGTTTAGAGACGCCGGCGTCTGGACTGGAAGATCGCTTGCAACAGTTGCAACCAAGATATGATCAACCGAGTTAAGACAGGTATGGTACTGTGCGTGCGTCATCTGATCAACCGGAATGCGGCATTTGTGGCTGACTCACCACACACTCACGGCAAACAAAATTGTGAATGGTCCAAAGCCCGCCGTCTTGATGTACGCTTACAAAAGACGTTTAAAAAGTGTGTGTGCTATTGCATGCTCCAGAGTTTCGCGTGACTTGCAAGTACACTTGTCTGTGGTGCAAGGCTTGCACATGGATCAAGGACGGCCAATGCGAGCAGTCAAACGGCAAGCTATGCAAACTGTTGTAGAAGACCTTTTATTCAATACTGCCTCAAGCACTTGCAGCAGGCACGATGTCGCGGGCCCTCATCACTCCCAACCGGCACAACTTGGGCAGAGATGGTTTTCCAGCAGGCGCATCAAGCGGTTTGACAGCTCAAACCTACACAGACAAGGAAAGGTCAACGTGGTTGACTGCAAACTGGTTGGCATCCTCACCAAACTTGCTACAAATGTGGCTGCATGCTCCTAGCTAGGGTAAGCTTACCAACCTTCAACACAGGACCATGCATGATGCAGTGCTGCAAGCAGCAGGTCAGTAACAACCAGCAGTCGAATTGGAGCACCACCCACACTCGTTCACTGGAAAGGATTAACTCTGGGCCTGGCGCATTGCTTGACGGCCCTACACCAACCGCGCTCTGCCCTGCTCAAACAATTTTGTTGGCATGGTTGCCATACAGAACCAGCCAGGTCTGCTCGTTACAGCTGCCACTGTTCACGTGACCTACAACCCCTACAACCATTGCCACGACAAAATGCGCCTGCAGCCTGCATGCATGACACACATGCTGGGCACTTAAGCGCTAGCGGGGGTGCCGATCAGGCCATCCAGCAGGCGGTTCCCCAGGATGTTATCTGGGTCCAGACGCGCCCTGTGGGCATTGAAGCGCTCCATGGGGAAGCGCTGCGCCAGTGCTGAGCGCATCGCAGCAAGCCGCTGGGGGTCCGTGGGGGGCTCGATCTTGGCCCAGTGCCATGTCGCATTGTATGCAGGCATCAGCTTGTCCTGCACCAGGCCAACATAGTCCTCAAACCTGCAGCAGGGACAGCATGCATGTGGAGGGATGTTGTGGCAGAAGGCATCAGGCTGTGCCGCACAGGCTGTCACAGGCCCCTCCCCAAGCAGTACTGCACTGAAAGTTGTGCAGCACATGTGTACAAGAGTGACTGCCGTGGCACAGAGCCTGCCCGCAGGCTGGGTCTCCAGATTCCCTGATTCGCCAATTGAGACGAGCACTGTCACACTGTCACACTGTCACACGTATGTGGACGACAGATCAAGGCTCTAAATGCAACACACAGCAGCCACCCACCAGACAATGACCCCAACACCAAAAATGGGCCTGCCTGTGTACACAGAATCCAAGTGCAGCACAGCAGCCCACCTGGCAGTGATGGCCTCCCGCTGCTGGGGGTCCTCGGAGGGCAGGTACATGATGATGCCAACCCAGCTGAACACAGAGCTGTCAGGCAGCTTCCCGCTCGTGCAGCCGGTGCCGGCTGCTGCAGCACGCCCCGCTGCTGCCGGGCTCAGGGCACTGCTGCTGGCCGCCGTCCAGCGCTGCTCGATGGGCGCTGGTGCTGGGATGGCTGCTGACTCGATGATGCGTAGGAGCTCCCGCATGTAGCTGATGTCCCTGTATTGAAGAAGGTTGGAGTATTGGGGGGTGTTACTCACAGGAGGGCATAGTCACTACAACAAGAGTGGCATCTCCCACCACTGAGTTTTTGTTCAGAGTGTTGTTGGCAGCACAACTCGTGTTCAGAGCTGTGTGCATCATGTTCAAAGCTGTGTTCAAAGCTGTGTTCAAAGCTGTGTGCATGAGCAGGGCAGGGCCACAGGCAAGGCAGGTGTCTGTTGAGTGGCTGCACTGCCATAAAGCGCACTGCGCAATGGCAGTGACTGATGCACCATGTGAGCAATGATTGACCTGATACGGGTTCTGCTGAATTTGCACTGGATCAATGCTTTCATAGCCAGTCGAAGCACGGGTGGGAACGTCTCACATGCACCACTCCTGGCCGCAAAGAACACACCACATGCACCGGCGGCCCTTGCCCACACGTACAAATGCATTTGCTGGCCAGCACTCACGTGTTTGGTGACCTCCAGCTGCTAGTGACGCTGCTGTAGCTGCCGATGGGGAATGCCACCTCCAGCACCCACTGCTGCCCCCCACAGTCAAAGCCAAGGATCTGGTCAGCATAGCCCACGCGCTGGCCGGCAGACCTGCACAGGCGTAAACAGCAGGGCAGCTTGAGCACCTGCAGCTGAGACCTTGCCTGACTCTGATGGTGTCAGGACAAAGGAGCCCACCTCAGATCATGCAGCCCGCAGTGCCGCGCTGTGCTGTGCTGGGTGATCACCCATTGGCAGGAAGCGTGCTGCTCAGACCCCAGCAAGTCTGCTAGTGAAAGACTTAGCTGCAGGTATTGCCTGGTCATGACGACCTGGAGCGACACATGCTGCAGCTTGTGGCATTGGCCGTGCACACTCAGGTGCATCATGTGAACGGCTCACCTCTTCCAGAACTCAGCCTCTGCCTGGTTCACCCGTGCCACCCAGTCCCTGTTGAGTGGGTCCAACACCAGCAGGGCATCACGCAGCTCCGTGGCCGACAGGCCGGTCACGTCATCATTACTCAACCCAGCTGATGACGTCAGCAGGGAGCGCAGCGGCTCCAGCCGGTGGGCCAGCACACTGCGTGCAGCAACACGCACACCGAGGCGTCGTCACTGAGTGCGCATTGCGTGGGCGCAAAGGGAACGTCACACAAGTAGTGTGACACAACAAATGCAGCGGGCCCACGGGGTTGATGCAAACGGCAGGCCCTGCATTCATAACCAATCCCAGGTCACGCTTTGGGCCCGGTCACACTTCAGAGAAGCTCAAAGTCATGAACCTGTAATCACAAGGTGCACGCTTCCGTTACCATGCTGGACATGCCCTCAGCATGTGTGTTGTGGTTCTAGCGCCCCTGTCCTGTCAGCTGCTTGCCATGCACAGCGTGCGACTGCTGCCGCAAAGCCAACAGAGCAACCCACACACACCCCACAAGCATGCATCGTCACCCCACCTGTCGCTGACAGCGTCCTCCTGCACGACATCCACGTAGGCACTCTGTGCTGCTGCCCCAGGTCCCTGCTGCACACCCGCACCAGTGTCCAGCCCAACGCGACGGCCTGGGTGTGCTGGGGTGGCGGGCGGGGCGTCGGGGTTTACCTGCACCACCACCACGCTGTCCGTGTAGGGCAGCCACATGTAGCGCAGGTGCTTGTTGCCGCGCAGCCAGGACGCGTGGTTGCGCGCCACCTCCTTTGCAGACGCGACAAACGTCTTCTCACGCAGCTTCTGCATGGGGACGGCCTGCAAAAGCAATTGGACACATGCAGGGATGGCGCACGGCAACACACGGCTCAGCAAACGGTCTGGATCAGCAGATGCCCACTCATCTGTCTCACAAGCCATGCAACACTGGAAGCGGACTGGAATGGCGCTGGCCTGTCTTGATTGTACTGTACACGGTGTACGCTCTGACAGAGATATTGCCCCAAGGCCCTACTGCTGTGCCAGTGCCAACCAGTGACACTGGCACATGGCTTGCACTGAGGCACTTGCCTTGAGTGTCAGCTCTGTGATGACCCCCAGGCAGCCCAAGCCCACTTTGGCCATGCTGAACAGCTCAGGGTCGTTCTCTGCATTCACCTCCAGCACACCACCTGCAGAGCAACGCCACCAACAGCAGCCATACCATATGAAGCATGCGTGCAGACCACAGTCCCCCACAAAATCATAAAGGCACAGTCCCCCACAAAATCATAAAGTCCGTTGGGCCTGCTGTATGGCTGGAAAAGCTTGCAACTGCACTCTGCACTCTGGCGCTCTGCTGCATGTGCTGGTGCATTCAATCACAAGAGAGACAAGCGGGCAATTTGTACCATGCGGCTGCTTCACATGGACACCAAAGAAGACACAAAGCCACTGCTCGGTGCCGAAGCTTTTCAACAGCTTTTCAACAAAGATAGCTGTTGGGCCGACATTCAAGAGGACTTTGAGGTGCAGCGTGCTGTTGTTGACTGTACCTGCAGGTGTGACCAGCTTGAGTGAGACCACCTGCTCATTTACAGGGGGGATGGTGGCACCTGTGCCATGTGCGCTGACCTGCAAACGTTCAACACCGGTGACAGGTCACCAAC
The DNA here is from genome assembly GCA_004335735.1 of Chlorella sp. KRBP. Lineage (NCBI taxonomy): Eukaryota > Viridiplantae > Chlorophyta > Trebouxiophyceae > Chlorellales > Chlorellaceae > Chlorella > Chlorella sp. KRBP. Next base: position 12,303 of record QAXK01012265.1, on the reverse strand, counting down.
ATGAAGTTGAACATGACCTGTCACGACGAGGCACAGCACACCACATCACATCATGCAGGCACTCCAACAGACCAGCAGCCCTGCATTGCTGGCATAGGCAGCATCTCACAACACCATCTACACAGCAGTATGCACTGCGCTGCACCAGTCATGTGCTGAGTGTGTGTGCCTGCTGTAGCCGCGAGTCATCACTGAGCTGGCGGTGTCACCCAGCAGATTCCCAGCCCTGTAGGCTATAGCACATGCCCCATGGCCCATGGCCCACATGGCCTTGAAGGTCCGTTGCATTGAAGTGAGTCTGATACTTCGCTGCATCTAATGTCGTGCCGACTGATGAGATGGCCAGGTCTTTGAATATGTCAATTTTGGCTATGCAAACACCTAGTGGATGTAAATTGCCAGCCCAGGGCGGCCCTGCTCACCTGTGTGAAGCCCCCGATCTGCTGCTCGCGGATGGAGGCGTAGTTCTGTAGGCTGAGGCCGTATGGCTTCAGTGCATCCGCCACCTGCTGCACCCGACACCCCGCCTCCACACGCACCTGCGCACAGCATACACGCAGACACCACACACAAGACACACCGTGTGTTGACAAACGGTATGCAGTGAGTCACTCAGCAGTGTATCGAGTCCTTCGACACAAGCATGCCCTGAGTGTCTGCAAGTCAGTGTCCTGCTGCATGCTTGGTACTTGAGTGCATGTGCCATCTAGACAGAAGTGGCGCGCAAGCACTGCCAACCCAGGGACTCTCTGATTACACAACCTTGCCCAGCCGAGGCTGTCACGGGGCCCAAACAGCTTACTGGACTCCAAGTGCACCTACCAGCTGTGAGTCCGGGTCCACCCACAGCACCTTGTCCAGCAGAGCCATGCTCATCATACCCTCCTCACTGAAGCCCACCCCATTGGGGCTCAGCCCGCTGCCAACCACCCTGAGGCGCCGCTTGTGGGCTGCACAGTCAGCGACAATCGCCTCCACATCCTCCTGGTTCTCTGGCTGGTAGAAGTTCCTGTGCGCACACCAAAACCACACGCAAGCGAGTCGCGGCAAGGTGGTCAGAGAGTTGGCTGAATGCAGTGCAATGACTGGATCATCCATGGATAAGTTATTCAGGGCAGGGACTGCGCAGTTGTGCTGCCAGATACAACAATCTGGAAGCAATCCGTTGAGCAACCGGGCTCAGCCTCTGGCCTACACGTGCACTTTGCCGCATGTGACGTAGACCTACACAGCAGATGTGCTGCAGCTGCTGACAGCCTTGTTGCTGGGACAGACTTTGATACAGCTGGAGTTCAACACTGTTGGTGACCAAAGCTTCTAACCAGGCTGCTGGTGCTCACTTGGGCTGTACACTGTGTGTTGAAGACCAGTTGACAATCTGCTCCCCCGACACCGCCACCTGCCGGGGTGACGACGCCTCAAAGATCCTCTGGTCGTCAGGGTTTAGGTAGCCCCAGACCACAACCCCAACAATGCTGGCCGGCAGCAGCATAGCCAGGGTTGTGGCGACAACCTTGCGGGCTGGTGTGTCCAGTGCCTCCACATCACGGCCTGATTGACATGCATGTGCAAGGCAGCGCAGTAGCGGGCAAGAGGCAAGATCAGCGTGGGCTGTGCTGTATGCAGCTGCTGGTTGTAGTTGTGTGCTACAACTATCCACCACCACATGTGAATGTACGACACCTCCACTGTGTGCACACCAGCCACACCCTGCATGACTTGCTGCCACTGAGGGTATAAGCAGCTGGGTAAAGTGCTGGCTGCATGTGGGGTTGATTTACTGCTGTTGTCCATCACATGCTCATGAAGGCTTTGCGAGTGCCTGCACATGTACCTGACACTCAGTGTGCCTTCGTGCAGGCGGATGTTTGCACCTGCGCCTCATGAGGCCAGCAGACATGCTGCCGATTCAGCCTCGCACCTTTGGGGCGTGCAGCTTGCGCACTGTACCATCGAGTCATATGTAGTGTTTGGCATCTAGAGAAGAAGACGTGGCCGCTGCTGCTGCAAGACACACTGCCGCTGCTGCTGCTGCTGCTTGCTGCCACAAGGCTGCTGTTTGTGGTGCTCAGGCGTGAGTATAGCAGCCTAAGCAGCTGCCGGGACGCCTGCGACAGAGGTGTACAGTAAGATCCGACCCAAGCTGACCGTTGGGATGCGACAAGAGGATGGCTTTGATATAGCTACATATTGGTATGCAGGTGCCATCCACACAAGGGCTACAGATGCTGTGGCCAAGACTGTCACTGTACTGTAAACCTTACAGTTACAGTTGCAGGGAGCACTGAAAAGTTGAGATATCGACATCGTACAAAAATCAACCAACGGATGCAGGGCATCATCACTTCAGCCAATTGCCACGCACCATACTGGAACCTAGTCAGCAGCAGCACTGCCAGCCTGCTGTTGACCCCTCTCAACCACACTGGCTCCCAAAGACAGCCGCAGAATGTCCTGAACTGCTAGTAGCTATTATAGCAATGCATCAGGCTGTCAACAGGGCAGAGAGGCCAGGCGACAAGGTCCCGGCTTGAGGTCGATCTGTTTGGGTGCGACACAATGACCCCGCCGGAAGAATGCTCAAGTCGAAGCAATTGGAATTCGACCTGGGTTTTATCGTTTTCCAACTGATTGCTGATCTTGGTTACCTAGAGCGCGGAGCGAGCTAGACGTTCAACAAGACCCTGTCACTGTGATCATCAGTCTTGACGTCCTGTCACTGGGCACACCAGGCAGGAAGAGTCTACCAGTAAGTGTCAAGGCAGCCCCCACATCCCACTGTACATTTTGTTGTTGCTGCGAGTGTTTTTCAAGGGCATTTGTACACTACACTGTCGACTGCAGCCACTCAGTGTGAAGTTAAGGGTGTTGAGGCTGTGACCAGCATGCCCTGTTTGCAACCCAAGCTGCTCATACCCATGAGGCAACTGCATACCCTTGGGCTGAGCTGAGGTACCGCCTTCTGCTTATTGAGTCAAAGGCCAGGGCAGCAACATGGCTTGGGTGGCTGTGACTGCACAACCCACTTCGCAGCTCCTGAACCCGTGTTGGAATGTGCATCACGCACCACACCCAAGTCCTGCAGGAGCCTGCAATCGGGAATCAACGGACAAGCCTGGTGCTCTCCATGTCATACAACTTGTGTTACAACTGCTGTGATTCCCACAGGTACACAGCGGGGGGATGCTTACTGCCGGGTGCTCGCTGCTGCCACGCTGTGCCCCTGGCACAGCACCTGATGCACACAGCCCGCTGCTAGAAAGGATGCATCTGCCATCCTCCAGGTGGTCACACAGCACGCTGATGCAGCACACCAGATGCATTTTGCTGTCACAGCAGGCAAGTGCTGCTGCACTCGTATCCAAACACACAGCCACTGCTGCTGGCAATAGATGCTGCTGCATATCTATGCCTGGGCCTCTGATGGTGTCTTGCCAGACACAGCCCAACGGCACAACCAGCGCACTTCTATGTACACATTGCACTTCAATGCATGCACTTTGGCCAGCCATCCTTCGACAGCCTGCTGATCTCCAAAAGCTTCAGGCAGGTCACCACGACAGTCCTCAACAGACAGCTGGCGTGTGCTGCTGCAGCACTCAACTTCTGCGCACTGCTGAGTGCAAGCAGTGACACCACACGTGCTCCCGCTGCTGCTGAGACTGTCAGGCTGGGCCAGGTTGTCAAGCTGGGCAGTACCAGGCCCCAGGGCATGCTGTCAATGACTGCACACCAGCAGCATGCTGCTGATTGTGATCAAGCTCCTGCTGCTGCCCCGTTGCCTTACATGACTGTGTCATAGTGACAGCTGTCAAGGCTGACCTGCCGAAGCTGCTGCTCCTGAAGTGCATCACTGCAGGGGGTGCACGTGCTGGTGCTTCTCGAACAGACCCTGGTCAGAGCCCCAGGGGAAGGTGTCGCGTGTGCGGATGCGCATGTAGGGGTAAGGGGGGATCTCGCCCTCAAATTCATCCTGCAGCACACGAAACACAGGACAACCATGAATGATTGATTTATGTGGGGACAATCAGCACCAAATATGGCACGATCACGGCTGGCACAACCCAGACAACAGTGCGTGACAGCACTAGGGCTGCCAACAGTAGCTGTGGCATGCCTTGATCTGTCAGCCCGTAGGGTGCAGCTGCTGACAGCACCAACCTCATGGGCGATGAACATATCGTAGATGAAGACACCGACAGCCACGGGAGTCACTGTGAAGACTCCGAGCGTGTCCACCAAGCTGCCCTTGGGCTTGCTGGCATCGGCAGCAAGCTGTGCTGCTGTTGCCATACCCCTACGCGACAGGATGCCGGCATTGGAGAGCACCCTGCGCGCGGCCTGCATCGTGCGCGACTGTGTTCACGTAGGAGGGGCAGATCTGTGATGCCAAAACTGGTCTTGAGCAGCGACGCAGCGCTGTCCACGTCTTTTTACTGCCAGGATCATTGCTTCGAAACGCTGACAGCCGTGCAGAAGCACATGGGATACCAACAGTCACCGGTGCTGTCATCCCATGGCTTTGACTGTGCAAGGATTGCTTCATCAGGCACGCATTAGACGTGTACAACAGCAAAACTGGTACTATTTTACACATCAACCAGGGATACATGCCCCTACAGCACTTCCAGCCTGGCATGCACACCCGACAACAGAACAGGAGTGCTGCATCAGCAGTACTGATACGCCAGACACGCCAGCATGCAGATCGTGCTGCATTGAGGTAGAGTTACAAGGTTCATGGAATGTCAGGAGTGGCGGCACCAGACGTGGCGTTGCTGACCTAGATAGGCCCAATACTGCCAACAGACACTGCCACGACGTTGGGCAGACGACCATGGACACGGCAACTGCAGTGATTTCCAATTGTCTTCGATAAGACCGTGAACGAATATCCAGGCAACTAGCGGGGAATGTGGTGACCTGTCAGTGCACACCGAGACACGCCGCCTTGCACACACGTCACACACGTGCAACTGGCTGCACTGCTCTTGCAGCAGCAGGCCGTGGCACACATGCTGTGGTGTGCCTCAGATCAAGAAGCCTTGGCCTAGATGCCCCACTTTGATGCCAAACGACTCTTGCTGCCCAGGGTGTTGATCGTCAGCATGTCCCGTGCCTGTGCTGCTGCCCTTGGCCTCTGCCAAACCTCCTGCAGCCTCCTGCAAAGACAGCCACACAGCAGCGCAACCAATTGTGCACATTACACATGTGGTGCCACACCTTGCCGCACATAATCACCTCTGTGTGTCACTGTGTGCTGGATGGCTGCAGATGCCTCCCAGCTGGCAGGTGTAGGACAAATCTGACTGCCAACAACATCAAGATTGTGCACTCGATGCCATCGATGCACCAGTCAAACCAACACTCTATACAGCATACCTAGGCACCCACACATGCAGTTTTTCCTGCGCAAGCCTGCTGCCAGGTCACCTGTGATGCAGGCCGCCACCTGTGCAGTACCATCCTTACCTGCGGCCCATGCCTCCACTGCTGCAACCGCTGCATCATCTGCTGCCGCACCGCCCCAGCAGCCCGCCAGCTATTGCTACTGCTGCTGTGCTGCTGCAGGTCGCTGGTCAACCCGTCCAGCAACTGCTGCTGCTGCTGTACTTGCGACTCCAACCTGTACAGGCATGCACAGTTGTTGGGTTGTCATAGCTGGGCAGCATCAGTGGCGCCAGCGTTCACACAGCTGGCAGTGCTGTGTGCTGCATAAAGCACCAATGCATGTGTCCCCACACAGCACACAGGCCGTTGACTGTAACACAACGCAAGCACCAATCCCAGAAAGTATCGCCCACGTAGTCGGCCCAAGATTTTTGCAGTCACCACTTCTTGTTCCTGAGCACTCTGACACAGACAAGCTGATGCACATGCCAGTGTTTTGACTGACTTGACCAATAGGACCACATCCTGCCTGCAGTATGGCTACCTGGTGATATGCTGCATCAGCCGCTGCTGCTCCCTGGTCTCCAACATTCGATCACTCTGCATGCCAGCAGCAGCACACACAAGGCAGGCAGGGGGTCAGGCCAGGGGTCAACATACACAACTTGCAATGCATGTCTCATCACCAATCAGCACTGCACTGTCATCTATCTTTCCCTCGCAGCTCCCGCATTTGATGACGCGTATTTTGGCTTTGCACCACACTTGCTGCCCACTTCCTCTGGCAGCACAAGCTTGATACGCATGGCAAGTATCAAACAGCCGGCTTGTGCAGGGTATTGCGATGAAGAATGGGTGCATGTGGACGGACGCCAAGGTGTTTCAAAACCCCATACAGCCCCCCTGCTGCCTCCTAACTTGCCTGCAGCCTGTGGTCAGACATGATGCCTCCCACCACACTTGCTGCTGACATGGAGTAGAAGACCATCAGCAGGAAGGCATTGCCCCGATTCGCCTTCACGAATGCCCAAGCAGTGCCTGCAGTGTTTTTCAGTGGGGCAGAGTGTGCATGTGGTTACTTTGAGTAACTTGAACGTGTGAGGTGTACAAGAGCTCGTGTCCATGCGCTTTGCGTATGGGAGGGGTAAACACAGTGCAGAAGCCAAGTATAACTGCAGCAGATCAGCACAACAGCCCTGCTGCTCCACTGTCGCTGCTTGGCACCCACCTAGGCGCGAGGGAGGCGTTGTCGCCTGCTGCTTTGTGTCAATCAGGACCTGAATCCTCTCCTGCAAGCGACTGAGTGCCGTGGCAAAGTCGTATAGCACTGGCTGCTGCTGCATGTTGGCAGGTGAACCTGACTGTGGCTGCTGTATGAGGCCTGATGTGCCCTTCTGCTACTGCTGTGGTGCGCGAACGATGCTGCGGCAGCTTATTTGACTTGTCTCTGACCCTACTGCTGCATGGTTTAGTGCCCAGTGCCCGTTTAAGCCTCCTTGTGCGGCAGTTCTGTTGTGGCCTCCTGCTTTCAACGCTACTGCTGCCTCTCAAGGGATGTAACACAGTTGTCGCAAATTGTCGCAGTCTGGAATACCGTAGTAGTTGAAAAGCTATGGGCAATCCATAACAGAGCAGCACAGTAACAATGCTGTTGTCAAGGGTCACTCAGTGGCGTACAGCTGTCGCCAGGAAATTCACGCTAAAAATACTGGTTGATAGGCGCTGTTTGTGTCGTGATTCAGGGCGGTACGTTCCCGCAACTCCGTCAATGCCCTGCTTCGCGACCCCTACCGCAGATCTGGATCAGCAGAGAACCGCCTTGCATGCATACAGCACAAGCTCTTGACGTCAAAGTTTAACATTGATCATAACTGGAGCTACGTCATTTTGCGATCAAGTCTGTGAACCGCAACAGCAGCAGAACGGCAGAACAGGAGCAGCAGCAGAGGACAGCAGGACCCAGCAGGTGTACTGCCCTCCATGGCACCCCAGCAGCAGCAGCAGCAGCAGCAGCAGCCTCAGCAGATGCAACCACCCCAAAAGCCCGATAAGATAGTGCTGGTGCTGGTGGATGGCATAGGGGACGTGACGATCCCGGCCTTTGGTGACAAGACACCACTTCAGGTGGCCCACACACCCAACATGGACTGCATCGCAGGTCAGATGCAGCAGCTGTGCAAAGCCTGAGTACACATATCTAGTTTTGAGGCGCTCAGCGTTGTGTTTCTTCCTGTATTGGCTGCGGGAGTTCCTGTGTTAGCTGTGGAGGGCCAGTGGGTGCTGTGGAAACCAGCTCATGCTGTCAAGAGCCCTGCTGAAGTTGCCTGCGCTGCGCACAGATTATTTTTTGCAACCACTGCATGCCCGGCATGATCAGCACACCGTTGTGCAAACAACGCCCAGCTCACAAAGTGTGCAGCTGCTGGCTGTCCAGCGTCGCATTCTTGCCTAACCTCCTGGTCCCGCACCCTGCCTGTCTGCCCTGTGTCCCTGTGCCCTGTCTGCCCTGCATGCCCTGCGCCCTGTGCCCTGCGCCTGCAGCTGCTGGTGTGAATGGTCTGGTGGATGCTGTGGAGCCTGGCCTGGCCTGTGGCAGTGACACCTCACATATGAACCTGCTGGGCTATGACCCACGCAAGTAAGTTGGCGCCTGTGTCGTGAGGGGGTTGCTGTGAAGATGTACATGACCTCAGGGCTCCTGTGTCTTCAGGGGGCTGCTGTGAAGATGTACATGACCTCAGTGCTCCTGTGTCTTGAAGTGGGTGCTGGGAAAATGTCGGTGGGTGCTGTGATGATGTACATGACCAGTGGGTGCTGTGGCTGGCTGCTGCCATGTGGATGCAGCACCCAAGCAGGAGCTCAGTGTGTGCAGGGCAACAACCACAGCTTGGGCAGATGAAAGAGAGAGGCAACTTGTACTGATCAAAAAGGACAGCTGCAGTACGAACTGGGGGATTGCTGCTGCACTTGCTAGGGGTGGTAAGCTGTGAAAGCACTGCATCCATCTTGATGCTGAACAGCCCGGCTGTTCAGGGCCTGAGGGTAGCAGCAGCGGCGTGTGCTTGCCTGCTGACATGTTCAAAACAGAGGACACACCACAGCAGCATCATGCAAACCTGACCAAGCCACTGTACTGTGCCGCATCATGCTGTGCTGTGCTGTGCTGTGCTGTGCTGTGCTGTGCTGTGCTGTGCTGTGCTGCGCTACGTCTGCCAGGTACTACCGCGGTCGTGGTGCGTTTGAGTCGATGGGAGCTGGCCTGTCCATGGCACCAGGGGACATTGCGTTTAAATCCAACTTTGCCACGTACAACAGGGACACAGGTGGGGGGTTTGGGGGGCTGGCTGCTGCGCTAACAATGCTGGGCTGACACCACACGACGCCAACTCCTCCTCACATCACATCACATACCAACGCATGCCGCTACCGCTGCAGCAGCAGCAGCAGCAATAGCACCTGCAGGGTGAAGCATAGCGCAGTGCTGGCTGCTGTGCCAACATTGCTGGGCCGACACCACATGCGAGCAGAGCCTGTCTCACCAGGCAGATAATATCTGGTAGTGACTACCACCATCAGCAGTAGCAGCTGTGTTCAGTGCGCACAGCGTACCTTGCAGCCCGGCAAACACCAGCTGCATCGCACAAGGCATGGCACCTGCTGGCAGTGAGGGTCTGCAGTTGCTCTTTGCCCACTGACAGTCTTGACTACAGGGGTTACAGAATGCCATGCCCCACTTTACATTGCTTGTGTGTTGTGCGCTGTGTGGCATGCAGGCATTGTAGAGCACCGCCGTGCTGACAGGCAGTTTGAGCACATTGGCCCCATCTTGTGTGCAGCTCTGGACGGTAGGGCCTCGTTCGACAGGGCGGGTCACCCTTGTTGCACACAAGTTGTTACCTGACAGCCTGGCTAGGCCTGCAGCAGCAATATGTGACAGGGCTTAGTGATGCCTGCCTTTGCTGTGTGGCCAGGCAGCGATGTCCTACATAGCAGCTGTGGGGTCGCGCAGGGCAGGGCTGTTGCCTGGCATTGACTGCGACAGCCTGAAGCAGAGCAGCAGTCTGTGACAGGGCCTCACTATGCCTGCCTTTGCTCGGTGCACAGGCAGAGGCGCAGCTGTGGGGTGGCACACGGTTGGGATGTGTGCTGAGCTTCAGCGTGACACCTAGTGGCACTGGGAGGCGTGCCTGGTGCGTGTAAGCCGTCTGCCAGCAGCTGTTGGTGTCCTGAAATGCAGAAACAACCTGAGACCTAGCCTGAGGCTGCTTGCTGTGGTGCCCTGCCTGCAGGCCTCCCCCTGCCCTCCTTCCCGCAGCACCAGGTGTCAGTCAAGTACGCCACAGAGCACCGCTGTGGGGTGGTGGTGCGGGGGCCAGGCCTCACCGACGCCATCTCTGGCACCGACCCCCTGAAGGACAACCTGCCGCTGCTGCGGGTGCAGCCACTTGATGACACAACCGAGGTGGGTCCTGGACAGGCAGGCACTTTCGTTGGAATAAGGACTTCACAGGGAGAGATTATCCAGATTAAGGGGCCCCTTGAGCCAAAACCGGTGTAATACTCCTCTTATGTCACCAGGCAGCCCGGCAGGTGCAGCAGCATCCAGCTCATGGCAGTGAACCGACCCCAGGGCATGCGTGGCGCTGCCTGGGTAAACGTGTGCTTGCTGATGACTCCGCTTACGGACTGCATGCGTGTGCCAAAATCAGCAAATTGCTGAAGGCTAGTTTGTTGTGATGTGTTGTGATGTGCCACACAAAACAGGCTGTTTTGACTGCCGTGCTGTGCTCATGCCGTGCTGTGATCATGCCGTGTTGTGCTGTGGTGATCACCCGCAGGCTGCCCACACTGCAGCAGTGGTTGAGGAGCTGAGCGCAGAGATGATGCGGATCCTGGAGGCCCACCCGCTGGCCGCTGAACGCGCTGCTGCAGGGCTCAACCCCGCCAACTGTGTGCTGCTGAGGGGCTGCGGCAGCAGGATTCAGGTGCCTGGCTGGTCGCTCCTTTTGACTGCTCTCAGTGCATGCACATGATCAATCGCAAACAATGTCCTGGTGGGGGGCAGGCTGCACAGTTCAGGCATGCACTGTGACAGCACCACACGGGCACGACCAGCAGACAGGCAGACTGCTAGAGCCGGCTTCTCGTGCAACAGCTAGGTGTGAGTGGGTGTACTGGTCGCCGCACTCAGTATGTCACGACAAGGGCCTGTCTCGTTGGCACACACATTCTTGCCTGTCCCGTGCACGACCTCAGTGAGGACATGCAGCAGCAGCAGCAGCTTGCATCGTGAGTCATGCGTGGCTGAAGTCAGCATGCAAGGTGACAACGAATTGCAGAGGTGGCTCCAGCAGGGATGGGGCGCCTACTATCCTGGATGAGCTGCATCCCCTGCATCACGCATGCCTTGAGGATCACCCAGCACCCTCGGCATTGGCAGTGGGCATCTGCAGCCCCCCCTCTGTGGTGTTGCTGGACCCAGCCTAAGCTGAGGTCACTGCTATTGTGTGTCACTGCTATTGTGTGTCACTGCTGGGCTGTTTCACTGCGTGTGTGTGTCACTGCAGGTCCCACAGTTCACTGAGCTGCAGGGCATGAAGGGCTGCCTGGTGGCACCCACCAAGATCATCGCAGGTAGGGAGCACACTCTGTTATGCTGGCCTTACTTTCACAATTTTACTAATAAGATGATTCTCCACACATGGCAGCATGTAGGCGGCATGCTGAGCAGCAGCCCAGTCAACGGACTATACGGCGTTGCTGCTAGAATTGCGCATGCACATGTGCTGTTCAAGTGTGCCCATGCTGTGCACATGGTGTGCCCATGCTGTGCCCATGCTGTGCCCATGCTGTGCCCATGCTGTGCCCATGCTGTGCCCATGCTGTGCGCATGCTGTGCCCATGCTGTGCCCACGCTGTGCGCATGCTGTGCGCATGCTGTGCCCATGCTGTGCGCATGCTGTGCCCATGCTGTGCGCATGCTGTGCGCATGCTGCCGGCAGGCCTTGGCCTGTCGTTGGGCCTGGACAGCCTGGAGGCACCAGGGGCCACTGGCAGCTACGACAGCCACTTTGCCAGCAAGGCGAACACAGCAGCAGCAGCCCTCACGTCTGGCGGCTATGACTACGTGATGCTGCACGTCAAGGCCGTGGACGACACGGGGCATGACAGGATGCTCGCCATGAAGGTGGGGCGCTGCTGGCGTTGGCATCGCACTGCTGATGTTAGGGTCTGGGGTTTAGGGTTTGATGACAGCACTGCTGATGTTGTCAGCACGCTGTGCTGAGCACCATGGCTCTTGTTCAAGTTTGTACCCCCTTCCGTGTCAGTCGGCCACATTGGGGCATACATGCTGTCAGCCACAGCACCCGACACACCCCACAATGCCCCCAGCCTGCGGCATGTGTTGTGCAGTGTTTGAGTCGCCTCCTGCTGTGATACACACACGCCACCACATGCAGGTCAAGTTCCTGGAGGTGGTGGACAAGATGATCGGCCACCTGCTGGTATGCCTGCATGACGCTGAGCAGCAGCAGCAGCAGCAGCAACAGCAGCAGCAGCAGCAGGCGCCCCAGCGGTACTGTGTGTGCGTCACTGGCGACCACTCCACCCCGGTCGTGTTTGGCGACCACTCGCATGAGCCCGTGCCCTTTGCTGCAGCACGCGTGTGCGAGGCTGTCGCTGCCATGGGTGGGCAGCAGCAGCTGGATGTACGGCGGCAGTACGTGAGCAGCAGCGGCAGCGACCAGGCGGCAGCAGAGCAGGGTGGGGCTGCAGTTGGCAGGATAACACTGCCCAATGTGCAGGAACCCCCGCAGATACAGGAGCTGCTGCAGCAGGCAGCGCAGCAGCACAACAGGCGGGCAGCTGCTGCTGCTGCTGCTGCCACAGCCTGTGCAGCAGCAGCTGCTG
>QAXK01012261.1:0-17041 GCA_004335735.1 Chlorella sp. KRBP | reverse complement strand
GCAAGCTGCGGGATGAAAACCATATGCCCAATTGAATGCCCCCAACCTGGGCCAGAAGCTGACTCTGCTTTAGCAGCACCATGGTGACACTGTGGGTAGCTTGCATGCTTCCCACCAGAGAAGCACACTGCCAGTACAGGCTTGCCACTGTTACCACAGGCTTTCAGACTCTGTGTTAACAGTGTTACCTGTATCATCGTGCATGCAGGCCACGTGTCGACATACGCTGCATGTTCAAAGGATCTTGGTGTGTGGCGGCTGCTGGTGTCACATCCGACGGTTTGTGTTGCTGCCATGCATGCATGTGCAGGACCCCACTTTCAGGACAGAAGCGGCAGCCAGGTGGAAGGAGCTGCGTGGGGCTGGCCCAGGGGCCCTGGAGGGCGTCCTCACCGACCAACGTGTCACACAGGAGATTGCGTCCATCAAGGAGCTCTTGGGCTCAGGCCCAGGTAGTGCAGGGGCGCGAAACTTTGCAAAGTGGAGTGCGGCGCTCAACATCCCTGGCTTTGGAGTGCCCTATGTTGACTGGCCGTCCATGTTTGAGGCTGAGACCAAGATGCTGCTGGACTGGACCTTGGCTCGGCTTAAGTGGCTGGACGCTGCGTTTGAGGCCCAGGCACTGCCTGATGCAGGCCCTGACGCCTACCTGACAGCCGAGCATGGTGTTGTGGAGCCACAGGTGGCAGGGCCTGCCAGTGAGGGGCCCGGGGGTGCCAATGTGGGCTCACCAGGGGCATCGCCAGTGGCTGTTGCTGGCAAGTGACGCGTTGGGCCTCTTTTTGGGCCTTGCTGGCTGAACGGCTGTGTGCGGCCAGGTGCTGAGCTAATGGCTAACACTGATAGCCTTGCAAGTTGTACTGCGGTCAAGTGGTGCTGTGTGGTACACCTGTGTATGTTTGTGGCTACTGTGCTGTGTCAGCACTTGTGCTGGGCCCCGCCAGGGCTGCGGTGCAGGCCATCTGTTTGGAAATTCCAGGCCCTGCTGAGTGAGGCGGAGCAAGCAATCGTGTACATGTGCTGCAGTGCACAGCCATTGTGTGTCAATACGTTGAGCAATTGCGACAGCAGGATTTGAACTCAATCCCTATGTGACAAGTGTATGCATGCCATGCAGTACGTGTGTGGGTGATGGCTCAAGGAAGGGAGCCAGGGCATTCTGCACAGAGGAGACAGCCACGTGTTGCACTGTTGTCTTCTATTGCTCTGTCTTCATGGTGTTTTTGGCAATCAAGCAGGACAGCAGTAGCAGTGCATCTGAGGACCACCAGGTAGGCACTGTGTGTTGCAGATGCGCCATGATGTTCTGTGTCTATTGAAGCTGCTGCTTGGCAGCCTGCTGCCTGCCTAGCTATTAGTCGCACGGGTGGGTGTGCAGGATGGTGGCTACATCAACTTTGTGGTCAGCACTGCATAGTGGTTAGCCCAATGTTTGAGGCACTGTACAGCACATGGCGTGCCTGCATGATGCTGTCATCTGTCCGGATGTATTGTGGGCAGAACAATCTGCGGCTGCTCCATTGCGGTAATTATGTAACCAGACGCCATTTCTTGACATCAGGGTCTCTCAGCTTGTGGCATGCCTGCTCTAGCAACCATGCATCCATGGACATGACATGTGGAATGCATGTTGCTGCCCATGCCAAGCGTGCAACACCACCTGTGGCAGAGCAATGACGACTAACAGGACGTAAACCAAGCGTCAACATGGCTTTCATGCGTGCATATGAGAGCCTGCAAGCAACAACCCTGACAACGTGATCAGCACCTGCACTCCCACGGGATGGGACTCCTGCTACAGTGCAGCAACAGTGACGCCAGGAAAGCCTAAGGATGGAGCCAACTGAGAATTACTGGTTGACTCACTTGAGCCGGCGGGTTGGCGCCGGCATGCGAAGGGATTACGACACCCTGACAGCCTGGGGTGACTAGCACTAGCATTCTCTCTTTTGCTTTATTTAAATGCTTCTCCTCCGTCACCAACTTACATATGTTACAGTTTTCGGATGTCTCGGCTGTGGTTTTTTGTGCTGCTTTTGGCCACGCCAGCTCTGCTACTGCGGATACTGACCAGCAAGCTGCCCCAGCCAACGCCAGCCATGACCAGTGTGCCTCTGAGTCTCGTTCGGAAGGTACCTGCAGGTAAGATATCTTCATACGCTGCAAGCCGTCTCCGGAATCAACGTGGCCAGTGGCTGTCTGCATTTGCAGTTGCACCTGGCTGCACAGAACACCCTTGATGGCTACACTGCTAGCCAGCGCAACGCAGTGAATTGTTCACTACTCCACAAAGTAGCACTTTGACGCGTGTGAAACTGCTTGAGAGTGCTGCTGCACAGTTCGACACCCTGAACCCAACCTGCTGCCCTGGCCCCTTGTCACCCCTCCTGCTGCTCCCATGCCTGCAGCTTCCCTCCATGTCTCGAAGCCGACCTGGTGGCTGGAGAGCCGCTTCCACTTCAGCTTCGCAGACTACTGGGACCAACAGCGCATGAACTTTGGGGCCCTCCGGGTGGTGAACGACGACTACGTCCAGCCCAAGGCTGGCTTTGGCACACACCCCCACAGGGATGCAGAGATCTTCAGCTACATTCTGGAAGGCAAGCTCAGCCACCAGGACAGCATGGGGCACAAGGAGGCGCTGGGCAGGGGCTGTGTGCAGTACATGTCAGCAGGCACAGGCGTGAGACATTCGGTGAGTGCCAGCATGGGGTGTGTGAGGGGTGTACGGGTGCGCCCATTACAAGGCAGCAGCTCTGGCTGCGTGCGCATGCACATGTTGCTGAGCATGCCACAATTAGGAATAGTCTGCTTCGAAAATGGCACATGCACACCTAGATTTGACAATATCTGGGTCCCGTAGGCACGTGTTCTTCACCTGCACACGGGAATGCAACAGCACCCCCTGTCGTGCTAGTGCTCATGCCTTTTTGTGTACGCCGTGTGTTCCTGGTGTTGTTGCCGCAGGAGACGAACGACCACGAGCAGCGGTGCCGGTTCATGCAGGTGTGGATGACGCCAGACAGGCGCGGCCACACCCCACAGTACGGCAGCTCATCCTACGAGCCTGCCGACAGACACAACCAGCTGCTGCATGTGCTGAGAGGAGTGGGCCCTGCGCCAGCCTGGCAGAACATCAACAGCAGGGGGGCAATACAGCTGCATGCAGATGCCAACGTGTTTGTGAGTGAGAATGATGGAGGGGTCAAGTACCAGCTGGAGCTAGGGCCCAGCAGACAGGCCTACTTGGTGTGCATGGAAGGTGCGATTTGAGAGAGGAGGGTGACACATCACTGCTGCCAAGCGGGTTGCCGGCAACCGTACCATGCTGGACATAGGCCTGCGAGTGATTCTCATGTGACTTGAGCTCACCTGCCCCTATTGCAGCCTGCTAACCTCAAGACACGTGTGCACACGATTTGGGTTTTTGTATGACACTCCAGCTGGCATGTTTGTCGTCTGCTGGGCCTGTCAACGCATTGAACAATGTGGGTTACACACCGTTTGCAAGGGATTCTCATTGTGTGGCCCCACCAGTGCCCCTTGTTCTGCCCTGTGCTGCTCATCCCGCAGGTGCCATGAGCGTCAATGGTGAGGCACTCAGCATGCGTGATGCTGCCCGCATAACAGGTGCTGCTGCTGCCACGCAACTGAACCTGGAGGCAGCATCAGATGGAGTACACTTCATGCTGATTGAGATGGCCCAGTCGGACGACTGAGGAGTGGCCAGCAGTGAACTGACGTGTGCATGGACGCGCATGGCAGATCTGTGCATGCGAGTCTGTCAGTAGCAGGGATGTGCACTCATCCCTGTGTGTATGATTGCTGGGTTGCACCATGATGGCACGTGCTCCAGGTGCTGTCTACCAAATGTTACTCTGCATCAGGACAGCTTGTTCGACACAAGTACCATAAGGTCTATTTCATGGGGGAGTGGGGCTGAGATATTGCCTCGAAGTTGCCTTGTCGGTTGTGTGTACTGTATGAACAACTGTACATGCTTGATGAGGCAGGTATTGCAAATCTGGGTGTCTGCGGCATCGACCTTGCTGTTGCCAACTCTGCAGCTTGGGACAGAGGTGTGCTGTAAGAAAAGTGTGCTGTCGAGAGGTTTCCTTGTAAGGAGGCTACTGCTGGTGTGGTATGAGCACGTTTGTGCTGTCCTTTGTGTCTGCTTTCATCAAAAGAGTTGAGTCACACACCTTGCCTTATGAGAGAGCCTTTCAGGATGACGCCCATTCTAGTTTTAGCAGCTTACATGATACAAGTAGAGCCACAAGCATGGGTGGACAAGTCGGCACCCACAAAGCAACAGTCTGACAAAAGCATGACAGCCATGGCAGTCTGACAAATACAGTTGCAGACAGTGCTTGCATTCTGCAACAGGGGGGCTTGCCCATGCACTGTGGTCCCCACGCATGCACAGACAGACCAGCACACTGCACAGTTGCAGGCTGTGTGCATCAGTAGCCCTCACAGCACCATGCTAAGCACTGGCCAACACCTTTGGGCCCCCGCAGCCACACACTGCATGCCCATGTTCAGACAACAAGTGGTGGCTGGCACGAAACACAGGTACTACACAATACCTGCGATCCAGACCGTAGACACGACCGTTACCTCGACAATCAAGCTGCAGAAGTGCGGGGCCTGTGAAACATGGATAGGGGTAGGAGGAGGGATCATGCGCATGCCATGGCCTGTTGGCCACACCACAGCCGAGTCAAGACCTAGTGCAGTTGCCCTAGTTCAGCCCCAGAAGGCTTGTCTTGGTACATCTGGTTGCAGACACACATCCACTACTTCACAGCACAACTTTGTTCTTGATACACAGGCCTGCATGTGTGCCTGTTAGGCAACACCCTCATAGACACATCGTTCAAACATGCCACACTGCTGCTGATGGTACACATCCTATTGGTACAGCTCAACATGATGGCACACCATGTCATCAGCAAGCCTGCCTGCCTGGCAGGCGACTGCCCAAGATACAAGCAACAGCACACACCTTGCGGAAACAAACAAACACAATCCCTGGTGGTCAGCAGACCTAGGAAAAGCCCTGACAACAGGCAGCATAATTGTCAGTCAGGCACAGCAAACACGCACGCTGCAGCACCAAGCACATATGATGTACAACACACATGTCAACACAGGGTATGCCATCAGGCATTGTGGGCTAGCCATCTCAGGCAGCGTGCCAAGAGTTTGTGGTGACACTCCCGGACCCCTTTTGGTTTGCGCTCGCCTGTGGGGCCACGGGGGGAGACCCTGCAACAGCCTACCCTGTCTCGTGGGTGCCTTTGCGGCATGCATGGCTGACAGGGATTGAGGCAGATCAGCCCTTGGTTGGGCACAGGGACAAATGTTTGGGCTGCACTCAGGAGTGCAGAAAGGCATGCAACTTGCTTGCCAACAAGCCGAGTCCCCGCAACCACAACAGGGCGGTGTAGGGGGTGCTGCTCAGTCTGTATCTAGCGCCCAGCATGTGCTGCGCACAACAAGGGACACTCCGCTGACCTGCCCTCAGCACCCCTGAGCTGCGTAGCAGCTAGCAACTAGCAACTAGCCACTCTCAGCTGTAGGGGCTGTCAAAAGCCTACCAGAAGCTATTGCAGTGCTGTAAGCACTGCAGGTGAGGAGGCCAGAGCGCCTGCATGGCTGCATGCAAGCTGGGTCGGCCATCCACCAATGGACACAACGCCTCACAGCAAAGCAGTACATCTACGGCTTCCCACAAGCTAGGGACCAAAGCACGCCCAGGTGTCAAACAAACACGAACCTGCACACAATGCGCATCTGCCGCTCCTGCTGGTATGAAGCACACTATCATCTCGTAGCACCTTGGCCAGCGCAAGCAAGCCTGCAGGGTGCACACTGCTGCAGCACCAGCCATGTAACCCAAGGTACAAGGGGTCTGTCCCCTTACCCCTGCAGGCTCCAACCTAGCTGTCAGCCTCGCGTGCCCTGCTGCCATTGATGTGGTGCACTGTGGTGAGGAAAGCCTCCCCTAGGTGGGGCACTTGGACCTCCCCGCACGTGGCAGCATCAATGTCCAGCAGCCGCTGCACCTGAAGGACGCAGCCAGCAACACAGCACCAGCACACATGTTTGGCTGCATGTGGGATACACTGCTGACTGTCAGGCTGAGCTGCTGTGGTTGTGTAAGCCTCAAGTGGTAACCCTGGACCAGCCCGATGCCCCAAACCGCTCAGTGCGTCAGCCAGCGTCCACTAAGTGCATCAGCCAGCACATCAACAAAACAGAGCTGCACATCTGCCCTCACCTGCTTGACCTTGGCATGCGCCTTGCTGCTGGCAAAGGGGTACAGCAGCGTCACGGCCGCCTTGACCAGCATGCTGGGCTGCAGCAGGAGCACATGCTTCACGTTCTTGCGGAAGGCACGCGGCAGCGACTGGTACGCCCGCACGCACCACACCCCTGGCAGCAGCCTGAACTGCGGGCCATGGTGCAGCGCCACGACCACCAGGACGTACGGGCCCTGCAGGACAGCATGCACACCACTTTCACAAGTGTCAAGCACCAAGCACCAAGGGCGCGTGCATCTATGTGTATGCCAAGTCGACAGACACCTTGCGCTTGGCAATTCTGTGTGGAGTTGTGCGCCTCACTTGGATAGCAGTGTTGCTTATACTCTGCAGCTGGATGCTGAGAATGTGTGCGTGGGAAAGCCTGTCTGTTGGCGGCAGTGCCGAAATTCAACAGCCCTGAAGTGCAATCCACAAGCAGATCAATAGGAAAGTACACGATACTGCCTGCCTTCCTGCTGACCGATATTCAAATGCATGCCTGCCACAGCTCCAGCGAACTCACCCGCGTCACAATCGGCGACAGCCGCTTCAGCAGATACGCCAGCGCTGCATCCCGGGGCGCCGCGTTATGCCCGGCGGGTATGGCGTCTGTGTTGACAATCACCACGGGTCGCCCCTGAGAGTCCCTGCCCCCCAGGAACAGCAGCCCCCTGAATGCCTCGTCCTCCTGCTCCTGCAGGCTCTGTGGCAGGTCTGAGGTCTTCTCTATCAGCACTGCATCCTCAGGGCCAAAATCCGCGTCCAAGCCACGCTCATCACCCAGAGGTGGCCCCATTCCAGCACTCCCAAACGCAGCACCAGGCAGTGCGGGTGCACGATACGCAGGCGCACCGCTGGCACCGCTGCTGCTGCCAGAGGAGCCTCCCGCAAAGTTGCTGCCAGCAGCACCATGGGGCAACACCGCACCCCTGCTGCCGCTGCCGCTGCTGCTGCTGTGCTGCCGCGCGCCGGCTGCTTGCTGCTGCTGGGGGTGTGTTCCGGGAGCCATGCCCATCCGCTGCGCCACGCCTACAGCAGCCCTGCTGGCAGCTGCCGCCAGGGGGTGCTGCACGGTGCTGCTGAACCAGTCCCCCAGCACAGCAGCACCAGGCCAGCTGAAGGGCCCCACAGGGCCACTGTGTGGAGCCTGGCTGGGCAGACTGTGCCGCGCCTGCTGGTCCTGCTGCGGTTGCGTGTGGGCTCTGTTCCACTGCCGGCCTGCACCAGAGCGGCGAATGGCGCCACCCACAGCCCCCATAGCAGCAACACCCATGCAGCGCGCCCCGCCCGAGCCGCTGCCGACTGGCCCTGCTGCTGCCGACCCAAGGACCTCACTAGGGCTGTTCCTGCCAGGAGAGTAGTAGGAGTCGTTCAGGGCCACCACAGCGCGCTCAACAGCTTGCGCCGCTGCAGGTGGCAGCTGCTGGTGGGCCGTCAACCAGCCGGGGTGCACCTGCTGCTGCTGCATCAGCAGGCCGGGGTGCACTGAGGTGCTGAGGCTGAGGTCTACGAGCTCTGAGTGCCGCAAAACGTAGCTGCTGTTCGCCAGGTGCTGCTGCTGGTGCTGAGGCGGCCCCAGGCCAGGGCGTAGCAGCAGGCTGTCGTGCTGCTCTGGGCTCATGGACAGCCCTGCTGCTTCTGCATAGAAGTGCCCATGCCCGACATCGTCATCTGCAAACACATCCTCGCCCTCCTGCTGCTCACTTGCCTCCCCAGCTGCCTCTGTGGCATCAGCAGCTGCTGCTGCTGCTGCTGGTGAGTCAGTGCCCTGTTGGGACTCCTGATGCGCTGCTGCCGCTGCTGCGCCTGCAGAAACAGCTGACACCAGCACACCAAGGCTGCTGCTGAAGCTGGCAGGGGACACGTCCTGCCACAGCTCTTCCTTCTGCTGCTGCTGCTGCTGGACTGCGATGGGCTGCGTGCTGCTGCTGCTGCAACCTCCTGCGGCACAGGCATGCTCTGTTGCACCGTCCTGCTGGGCTGCGGTGGGACAGAGTGTGACATCACCCCCTGATTGCTCCACAGCAGCTGTTGTTGCAGGCTCTTCTGCTGCCGCTGACAGTGCTGACTGATGGCTGTGCTGTGACTGCCGCTGCTGCTTGTGCTGCTGCAGAGCCAAGTGCAGGCTGCTGACCATGGCAGGAGAAGACACACCAGTCCTGCTTGGCTGCTGCATCACCGGCAGCTGCTCGTGCTGAGGGTCGTGAGCGTCATGCACAGAGGCGCCCTGCTGTGTGCTGCTTGTCACAACAGCGTGTGCTGCTGCTCCTGCTGCAGGGTGTTGCAAGAAGAACGCCCTGCTGCTGTTCATGCTTGAGGCTTTGCTCGCTGCAGTGATGCAAGAGTGCCAGCTGCTGCAGGGGGACGCAAACATGTCAGCATGCGCTGACGTCTGCTGCTGCTGAGCATCATTTTGAACTGCCTCCTGGTGAACAGATGCTGCTGCTGCTGCTGAAACTGCCTCCACAGCCCCTTCCCCTGCTGCACCACTGTCGTCTGTCTGTGAACTGTTGCCTGCCATGCCAACATAACTTGTGGAGGACAGTGCAGCAGCCTGTGCTGCTGTCAGCTCTGCATCAATGCTGCAAGTGGCAGGAATGGAGCCACTGGCCTGCTGCTGCACAGTAGCAAGGACCTCCACAGCAGCTACAGCACGCTCATTGCTGCTGCTGCTGCCGCTGCTGCTGGAATGAGCTGCAGGTCGTTGTGGTTGCTGGGCCCCCAACGCGCCCTGCAACTCTGGCACAGCCTGCTCCTGCGCCCCGTGCTTGCTGGGTGTCTGCTGCTGCTCACACTCCTGCTGCTGCTGCTGCTCTGCCTCATCCCAGTACAGCAGCGGGCGCTGCTGCACCTCTGCGGGCTCCTGCTGCTGCTGTTGTGGGTCTACCTGCTGTTCTGGCACATCATCAATATCAGGCAACGACCCGGACGACGTCTCTGCCTCTGCTGCTGCCGCTGGTGCTGCCACATCCCCTGCTTGCTCTGAGGTCACACTAGCGGGTGCATCCTCGCCAGCCACGCATGCCGCACCTGCTGTGATGTTTCCAACCTCGCCAACCACTGCATCATCACCTGCAGTGCTGGCAGGGGTTTCGCCTGCCTCCACCACTGTAGCGGCGCTGCTGCTGACAAGCGCATGGCCTGTGACAGCACTGTCTGTCTGAGCACAGTCCTGGCTTGGCGTGCCTGCAGCATCCTGGATGCTGCTGGTGAGGTCCTGACTGCTGTTGGTACGACATTCCTGCTGTGATGCACACCCAGCATGGGCAGCATCCCACTGGTGCGGCTCCCAAGCCACCCCATACGCCGACTGCTGCAGCTCGATGTGTGCACTACTGCTGGTGCTGGTGACAGGTGCGCACACCAGATCAGCAGGAGCAATGGCCAAGTCTGCAGGAGCTGCATGGCAGCTTGCATGCATACTGCCTGCTGATGCCAGCATATGTGTGGGAGCTGGGTTGACGTCTTGCTGTCCAGGCGCTGCAGGAGCAGCTGGCACTGCTGTAACGCTCACAGCAGCTTCGAGATGCCCCTGCCCCTGTGATAAGCTGCCAGGCTGCTCTGATGGTTGCTGCTGCACCTGTGCTGTTTCTGGCCCTCGCATGACACCGACTGCATGTTCCAAGCTCTGGTGCTGCTCATATTGTACGTCTGCTGCCTCTGCAGGCTTCTGAGGCTGCTCCTCGAGCAAATCACAGTCAATGGCTGGGAAGTGGCAGTCCAGCTGTTGTTGTTCATGCAGCTCAGCTGGTGCAAGGAGCTGATGGGGCCAGGGGCCCGTTGGATGCTCGTCCATACCAGCGAAAACGTCATCGTAGAAGGGTTCCAAGGGCTCCAGGTCAATGCCAGGGATCCCAGCAAACTCTGCTGGGTCCATCTTCGATGGTCCCTGTCAGCCTCCTGCAGGTGCCAACAACACAACCTTGTTGGCCTTGTCCTAGCAGCAATAGCTTTTGTTTGATCAACTCATGCAGCCTCGTGGGGGAGATCCTGGGTAATACCTGTGCTCAAACAGAGGACCCTTCCCAGGCCATTTGCCGAGCTGGATCTAACTTGCCTAGCAGGAGAACCCTGCCAATGTTGAAAGAGTGTATAGAAGAGTGTCTGAACGTGCCCCTTTCGCAATCGCACGTGCTGTTGTCTCAGGGCCTGGCAAATATACCGCACCCCACTGTGCTGCCCGACAAACAGCGGAGCTTGGGACCCTGAAAAGACGCAATATGCCGGCTGCAGTACACTTTGCAAGCCAGGTGGCACAGAATCATCAGTATTGTCGTGTTGGCAGGTGTCCAGGGTATACCAAGGTCACACCACAACCAATTTCGAAGCCAGCCGCTTCCAGCCTCAACAACTGAAGATCGACAATTTATCAAGACTGATGAATGTTACGAGTGCAGCGTGCAACCTGTCTGCGAGCCATGACAGGCATGAACATGTTGAGATCCACTCTCAATAGTGAAGCAGTGCAGATTTGCAGGGCAGCATCAGAAGCTTTGGGATTGCTTCAGCTTTCAAGCTGTGCGGCTTTCGTCCCAAACACGCTCCAGCAGCATATACCCAGCACCAGCATAGCTGGGCCACCTCCACACAAGCAGAGCAGGGTCAGCTGGTGGAGCACAGCAGCTGCAGTGGTAGCAGCTGCAGCCACAGCAGGAGGGACTGCAGTGTCCTTGGCAGACTCCACGCAGCCGTCAGCGCAGCAGCAGACTGATGCACAACAACCCGACCAAGGAGAAGGAGTCACTGCCAGTGGCAAGCTGCTGAGCTTGCCTATGCGGCAGCGCATCTTCTTCAAGTATGAGAAGCGAATCAAGTAAGCCTTCGTCATTGCACGTAGATGCACTATATCTTCCTCATGGTTCAAGGTTCTATGCACAAAGCAGCAGAGCAGCTGCTGCTGACTTACAAGCACGCAGGAACATTACAGCTGATGAGCCAATGCATGTGCCATGCCCCCCCCCCAGCATGGGCGTCTGCACCAGCACCAATCGCTGACAAGGTACACGCCCGCTGTCACACATACTTTGCTACTCAGGGACCTCAGCTCGCTGGAGAAAATCTACGAGTACTTTGCAACACAGACGCAGGACGGGCGCAAGGTCATGAGTGCTCAGGATGTGGTCAGGGCGCTGGTGCCGACATACCCGCCTGTGGGGTCTGATGTGGAGCGGGCAGGCTTTTTGGACGGTGAGCAGCTGGTTGATTTCAGCCAGCATGTCACATAGCGGTGGCAATGCATTTTGCGAGGCACAGATAAGTTGTGCAAGTGCAAAGCTCGGCTGAGCAGACCCCCTGGGTTTTGGGTTTGCAGCGGCATACAACATACCCCACTACTCCCAGCAACCCGGTTTTGTGATGCTAGGAATTGCTCTTGCCAAGACCGGGTCACGGACTACCCCTCTTCTCTCCCCCACCGTGGGCTGTGTGACTTGTAATGCACACTCACATGTGATGCCCCCTGTGCTGCAGGTGAGCGTGGGCACTCAAAGCTGATCAAGACGGCCACGGATGACATCATCTCCTTCTTTGACCACAACAAGGACGGCTCCATCGGCTTTGACGAGTTTGTGCTGATCGTGATTGCGCTGTCTGTGCCTGAGAAGGACACGGAGGTGGTGTTTGACGTCATGGACCTGGACAACAACGGGGTGCTGGACGAGGACGAGTTCATGCAGGTGTGTGTGCGTGTGTGCGTGCAGGCATGCAGTGCATGTCTGCAGCTCGATATGTGGGGTGGGGCCAGGGGAGTGGGGGGTGGGGGCACTGTTGCTGGGGGCTTGGGGGTGGGGGTCAGAGGCGGGCGGGTGAGCAAGTGGGTTGAGGATGGACACAGGCGTGTGGGAAACACAGTTGGCCGAGCATGTGTGTGTGCGTTTGTGCGGCCGGTAGGTGAGGTGGCTGCGCGCATGGGGCCCCACCTCGTCCAGCACACCATTTAGTTGAAACACCGCAACGTACTGCACCCACAGCACGCGCTCTAGGCTGCGCAAGCTTGGGTGAACATGCGGCCACGTGCCTCACCCCAACATGCAGCCACATGCAGCCGCAGCCGCCGCTCACTCCTTGTCAGCTGTGTCCCACTCTACTGATGGCTGCAGGTGCTGCATCAGCTGGAGCGGCGTGCAGGGATACAGCACAAGTTTGCTGGGCGAGTGGGCAGGCATGCGGTGGAGTCGGACGACAGGTGGGGCTGCTGGGACACATGCATGGGCCACACTTTGCTGTGCGTTGCATAGCCATCACACACCCCATGTTGGCAGCCAGCCAAGCAGTACTGGTGAACACACAGGTTGAGCATGCACATGTGCACAGCTCGGCGTCAGGAAGGGATACACAGATGGACTCGCACAGGGTGGCTCTAGTGCTGCATTTGGAACGAGCACAACAGCGGAAGGCAGTGCTTCCTCTTGAAAGTGCCGCTCGGTCTGTTCTAATCGTCCTAATCGTGAATGATGCATGTGCCGGGTTACCGCAGGCAGATGACTCACAAGCTGTTTGAGGATCAGGGGGGCAAGGGCGTCAGCCTGACCCGCTTCAGGACCTTCCTGAAGCGCCTGCAGGACGGCATGCTCAAGCTGGAGTTTGCACACTATGACATGGCAGGTACGCCAGCACACACACACACACGGACAGCACACTCTACCAACCAACAGCAGCATGATCTGCACGAACCTGCATCATGCTTGGTGCTTCAGATCTGATGGCACGCAGCATGGCGACCAGAGGCACGACAGGCAGCTTCCAACATTGCATAAGCATCTTGCAGTGGCTGGGCGGCATGTGGGGATGTGGCAATGTGGTGTGCCTGCCAGATGATCTGGCCACCCCTTCATCCTGGTTTCAACCTTCCGTGGGGTATGTATGGGTTGCAGATGCGGTTTAAGCACGGGTTCTTGTGTCCACTGCTGCAGGCAAGGGGGTGATGAAGGGCGCAGACTTCGCCAACAGTCTCATCACATCAGCAGACATCAAAGTGGTGGACAGCTACTTGGACAAGGTGCGGCTGGGGACTGCCCACTGTAGAGACACCAACAGCTGCTGCTGCGAGCTGCGAGCTGGAAGCGCGTACAGCACAGCCGCCAACTCTGTGAGCACCACAACATTGCGAAACCACAGTAGTGGCTGAAGCACAGCACAGCACCAGCCCATGGCTTCACATGACAGCACCCGACAGGCGCCTTGCTTGCGTTCCATGTTTCTGCAGCACATGTGTTGGGAGGTGTACCAAACCCCTGGCCCCTTGTTGGCCTGCTGCCCCTGCCCCTGGCCCACAGGTCCATCAGCTGCCACCTGAGCTGGCCGCTGCCCAGATCACCTTCAAGCAATTTGAGCAGATGGCATACCTGCGGCGCAACATGCACGTGCTGTCCTTTGCACTGGACTTCTGTGCCCAGGTCAGTCGGCACCGGCTCACACACGTGTGGCTGTGCAGTGGATGCCACGGCGGGCTACATGCATCGGATGCAGGCAGCATGTGGACTGTGTGCTTGGGTGCGGGTTGTCAACTGGTTTTCATGATGGGCTGCACACCTTTGTATCTGCTAGCCAGCCAACCATATGCATGGCTGCCGGGTTGAGGGCTCTCTGCTCAACGCACTAGCTGACGAGCCGTACTGACTACAAAAGCCAGCACAGCAGGGTGTGTCCCACTAACTACCCAGCACTGGCTTGGTGACATGTGGTGCACACAAAAGCCAAGACCGAACAACACACGCACCACACGCCACACTTGGTGCACGCGCTGTGCTTGTTGGTTGATTCCCGCCATGTGTGTTTGTCGTCCGCTGCCGTGCTGGGGCATGCCTGGCTGCTGTGCAGATCGAGCGGCCCCTGCAGAAGGACGACTTCTCTAAGCTGGTGTTCAAGACGCTGGGGGTGCAGCTGGCGCCTGCTGTGGTGGACATTGTGTATGCTGTGTTTGGTGACGCAAACGGGCGGCTGGATGGGCCTACCTTTGCTGCCATCATGAAGTCCAGGAACAGGGTCCCTGGCTACAGGGTGAGTTGTCGTGCAACACACTTCCATGCACAGCTGCTGACAGTGCTACTGTCAGTGTTTGCAGCAGCATGTGATGGTGGAATGCAGTCCATGCACAGCAGCATGAAGCCTTGGGGCAGCCCAGGCTCGTGCAGCGTTTATGATCTCCAGCAGCTATTATCAGAAGAACCAAATCTGCATTGTCATATGATCATAAAGGGACGCCCATTAGAAATGCATTGGCTCGTCACAAGCACAGCATGTGCAGTGAATGTGCCCCGCTGTGGCACACCGTGATGCGAGGGTTGTGCTAAAGGAGTGCAAAGCACTGACTCTGCTGCCCCCCTCCCCCCGCCGTCGCTGCGGCTGCTGCTGCTGCCAATGCGTGGTGTGTACTGCAGAAGGGCCAGGGTCTTGGCATTGATGACTCTGAGTCGGACTCCAACCTTCCCCGTTGGTGGAACTGTGTGCGCAACTGCTGGTTTGGCCCACACCAGGCCTACTGAGCCATGCGTGCTGGCAATCCCACCAAGCCAAGCTGCCCGCGGCTGGTTGCTGGGCAGCACAAGACATACAGTGTGTTGGTGATTGATTATGTGCTGAGTGCAATGATTGGAGTTTGGCAATTGTGGTCGGTTGCGACTGAGTGGTGTATGTCATGTTCAATGCAAGCAGTAGTCCTGGCAAGTCTTGAGCTGTTGGTGACGCCAACACACTGTTACATGTCCAGCACCCGGCATCAGACAGGGCATGTGTATGCCCGAAATGACTACACCAATGTGCCACTGGCAGGACCTGAGTAATGCAGGCATGGCTGATGCTGCCAGTGGTCCCTTGGGGCCTGGGTCATTGTTGCTGCCTTCCAAACACTGGACATACAGCAGGGCATGTCCGAAAGAACGAGGATCATCTTCGCGCGGCATTGACAAACCAACACACTGCTCTACCGGCCAGTCACAAACACAGTCTGGCAAGGTCGAGACATGATACAACAACACTACTTGAGCAGTGACAGCCAGCGGATTTGTCGGCTCCGTTGCATCATCACTGCAGCATCAAGCTTGCACTTTGAAACCAGGCATGCGACTGCTGCTGCAGCCACCTGAGACCATTGAGGTAGAATTATTGCCAAGCTGGCACATGCCGTTGCCAGGTTGAGGTTTTTTCTCGGGCAGATCACAACAAGCAAGCCATGAATTGATACAGAACAGATCTGAGACTGCCCATAAGTTCAGCAGCCATTGCAACATCACGACCAGTAAGTCAACACCCAGACCCACACCCTGATACGAGATGTTGATGTAGAAGAGCAGGCTCAGCACAACAGTTGACCACAGGTCAGCTTCTGCATACTTTCAGCAGAAACAGCAGAAGCAGCCGCCGCACCTCACTTACAACTACTGGCATAGCTGTTTGAAAACAGACAAGCGACATACGAAAAGGGAAACAGTCATGTCCTGCATGCGCCATGACTGCCATGTTGTAGGGGTGGACCCCATTATGTCAGCAGTGACTTGTTTGCAAATTGCTGTAGAATGTATTTTGTAGACCCGACAAGGCGGGGTGCTGGAAATCATCAAAACTCGCTGATCACTGGCGGCTGCCAGCCTTGAAACAACGAAGCACAGGACCTCACAAGGGTGCTGTGCCAGAGTGCAGGCCGCATACTGCCCCTATCTGTGCCATGTTGCTGTCGTGTGCGACTGTCAGACTCCCAGCCCAAAATCACTGGTGAAATGCTTCACCACCAGGTGCCCCCCTGGCACCCAGATAGCCATCCTGGCTAAAGCTGGCAGCTGCTGATACGTACACCCCACTCAACCCACCAACCCTGGGACACAGCACAGGCTGTTGCCTTGGCACAGAGACGTCGCCACCGGCCCTGGCATCATCACTTCCCTCAAGCCAGCGACGCCGAGCTGCGCTTGCGCTGGCTGAAAACAGCATCCACCAGCCGTCCAACCATAGGCACTCCCAAGCGTGTATCGGGCCCTGCTGCTGCTGCTGCTGCTGCTGCTGCACTTTCGCCAGCCTGAACAGCCCCACCACCTGGGTGTGCCTCTGCAGCAGCAAGCTCTGCTGTGTCTGCACTGCCAGCTGCCTGCTCGTCTCCTGAGGCCTGCTGCATGTTGGAGATGACACAGGTCCAGCAGACGCCCACCACGTTTCCATACAGGATGCGCTGGTCCTCTGGGATGAGGGTGAAGTTGATCAGCTGGGCAGCAGGCCACAGCTTCCAGTTGGCCAGCAGGGCAGGCATCATCTGCAGCATAGCACACAACAGTGGCACAGTCAGGTGCCAGCTCCTAACCATATTCAAGACCACGCTGCACAGTCGGTTGTTGAGCTTCTGCCAGAACCCAGTGGTGGCTTTTCAAGGTCGGTTGCCGCTGGCAGCAACGATGTTCAGTGCACAAAGAGTTGCTGCATGGATGTGTCTAGCATGCACATCTGGTGTGGGCCCTCACCTTGCTCTGCAGCTCCGGCTGCACCTGGCCTGGCTTGCCCTCCAGCACCTTCATGACAGCAAAGAACAGGGCCATGCCAAAGGGGGTCTGCAGCAGCTGGTCCAGTGCAACCTTGGCAGTCACTGCAGCTGGTGCCAGCGGCGTGGCGGGCAGCACGGCTGACTCCAGCAGCCCGTACCAGCAGTGGCTCATGGGCGTCCCGATCACTGCTGAGTAGAGGCACAGCCGCCCAGCTCGTAAGGCATCGAAGTGAAACCCTGCGCTGCTGTTGCTGCCAGAGCTGCT